>JAYMSQ010000007.1:0-12518 GCA_036897845.1 Plantago media
AGTAACCCGTGAAGAGATCGAGGAGATCAAGAATCCTGACTACTACAAGTGGACCCATGCTGAGGAAGTTGAGCTGATCGAGGCAATGAAAGTTGCCAAACTTGCCGGTCACAAATCCCCACAGGGTTTCAAAAAGACAGGATATCAGTGTATGCTCACCCATATGAAAGCTGCTTTCCCTAGCACGAAGTTAACTGAGGGGAATGTTACGAACCATGTTAAGACATGGCGCAAACAGTTTAGTGGAGTATTGGAACTGAAGAATAAGAGTGGAACTGGTTGGTGTGATGTGACTAAGAGGTTTGAATGTTCACCGGAAGCTTGGAAGGATGCTTGCAAGGTAATTGGCATAATCCCAATTTCAAAATAAAAAAATCTGATACAATCTTTTTGGCAAGTCCTGGTTCCTGTGTCCACTGTGACTTAACTTGTATTACATGTGAAGTTCTAGACTAATTTATTGATTAAAATAAGTTAGTTTTAGTTTATTGTTTTAAAGATGATATTGTTTTACATAAACATGGTTGTAGTGAAGTTCAATCTGACCTATGGTTTTATGCTGATAATCAGAAACATGGGAAGATGATGCTGGGTACGAGGAAGAAGGAGTGGGTTTTCTTTCATGAGTGGGCAGAAATTTATGGGACTGATCGTGCATCTGGGAAAAAGGTAGTTGATTTCCAGTCTGCTGCTAAGAAGATACTGGCTAGTACCAGATATAAAAGCATTGTGAGCGATTCACTTAGTTTGAATGAGGAGGGACTTGTGGAGACAGGTAGCAACCTTGGTGACGGTTCTGATACTGGCGTAAGTAAAAGAAGAAGGAGAAACGTCGGAGACTTTGATGCTGACTTCATAGAACAAATCAAGTCAATTGTTGGTCCACCCCCAGTTCAGACTATTGGTCAGGATGGGAAAGACTTGAGGACCAGGCGTATTGAGTCACTGGATTTTGAGCTAAAAAAAATCACCAAACTTTGTACAAGAGACCGCCTTACGGTTGGGGACATTATTGCTTCAGGTAAGGGCAAGCTGGAACACTTCTACTCACTGTCGCAGGAAGATCGGGAAGAGTATGTGAAGGTTGAACTTTCTAAACTTAACAGGCCTATCTGGTAATTGGCTGAGGGATTATGATTCAGGCGATGGTTTTTGTTGGAATTCTGTAGTGATGTTGTAGTAGACACGTAAACTGATTGTGCTTTGGGGCTTTAAATTGTCATTATGTAAGTCAGTTGTTTTGGTACGCTAAGTTCCGATCATGTTCTCTTGTACTGTGACTTAACTTCTATGTTATGCAAGGCTATCTATTGACAGCAATTATTCATGTCTCTATGTTATGCAAGTCTATATTTGATCATGTGACAGTACTAATATTATTGAATGATAAATACTTGTCCGTTTAATTGACATTGTAATGTTTTGTTAGCCGTGACTTGAATAAGCAACATAACAATGTGGTGATTGTTTATGTAGTACTCATGATCTTCTTATGGGGACTAAAGACAAGTAAGGTAGTTGGAACCTTTAATAAACTAGTGGTTGGCCTTGAATGGTTGCAGTGTCATTCACCATAAATGTTGCAAAAAGGGCAAATTTGCATAGAGTGAATAAGGTTGTAGGGTTTAGGTTCATTTCAGTCTGCATTTACTACCAACCACCAAACCTTTGTAACCCTAAACCATTTTTAATGCATCACTTGAAGAATGAGAAGTATTGCAGTGTCTATATATACCTCTTCCTTCTGTACATGTACTCCACTAGAAAGTTGTTTCCTAACCTATCATGTCAGACATTTTGGTTCAAGTTGAGTTAGCCGGTGCGACTAGTGAGGATGCAAGTGACGATCCCGTTTTAGATACGCCGCAGTTTGAGGGATGTCAGACCCCTACTACACTTTTCAGACGTACAAGTATATATTCTTGTAAACCAAAGTAATCCTCTTTTTAATCTGATGCGTTTGTCTTATTGTAAGTATTTTTAACCTGACGTTGCCTTTGAACAATTGTAGGTCCCAGAAGTCCGTACATTTCTCTGCACGTCCATTTTGGAGGACGCTTTTACAAGAACATGAAGGGAAACATTGTTTATTGTATTAAAACTACGAAATATATGCACAATGTGAATCCTTTCATCAAATTTACCATACCAGATTTATGTCAAGGGGTCCTTCAAATGCTTGCACCCGAACATACGAAGCCTACACTTATGTGGTACGTGGACACTTCTAAGGAATGGCCACTATGTCTCAAACCGATAAGTAGGACGCTACATTTGGAAAGAATGTTTCATAATGCCGTGTTTAGAGGTGAAAAGATCCAAGAAATATATGTGCAAGATACATGCTATGACGAAGATTCAAACGGTGAGATGACATATATCCTGCCTGATATCAAGGCGGATCCTTGGAACTTATTCACGTACAACTTGATGTACAATCTTGCAACTCGTGATGCTATAGAGAATGCTCACACAGATAGGGCCCACCAACATGATTTGGACTTAATTGCTTGTAGAGCATGGTACGTGTCTACAAATCGAAGGCCGCGTGGATCAGTTTATCATAACTTAGATATTCGTGGAATTCCAACTATGGACAGACCTGGAGTAAGCCATAGTCGAGTTTAGTGGACTCTGACACGGTGATGTATCGTTTCTTTGTGCGTGATTTCTTCGTCTTCCAATGGACCGGTATCTTAGTGTTTGTATATGTTTTTATGGTGTATTAGTTTTAATTGTACGCGACTTATTTCTCCACTGCTATTATGTTGTTTTAGTTATATTTGTACGCGTTTTATCTGTAATCGTTTTTACAGAAATGTCAAACCGTTTCAGATTTGATTTTTTTTCCCACAACTACAATCCTAATAATACTGCAATTAAAAATACGAAATAGACAATCATAAAGATATACCAACACTATGCTTGGTACTTGATGAAATGTTATGCCCTGACATTTGACGAACTTTGTGTTGATTCAACCTCGTCCAAATCAATCTTTTTCGTTGCCCCCTTCACGAGATAATTGGTTTGGCCGTTGGAGCAGCTGCTAGCGCTTGAACAGTTTCCAAGTTGGCTAGGCTCTTCACCAGAGGAGTCTTCTGAATCGGGAACATATCCGAATGATTCGGGACCATCAAACAACAACCCAATTTCACTCCACAGGGCATCACCAATGGAGATATACCACGAGCATCGCTCGTCCTCCTTATATGAATGAACATTTAACGATTAGAATAGTACATGCTTATTGTTTGCAAATAATGAACTAGAATTTACCTGCAACAACTTCTCCCATACCCCATTGCTTCCGCGAAATCTGTTTGTTGTCATATTCCAATCCAAACCCTTTGTGGATAACATTTTTTTGAATACCAAATGTCTTTCACGCAACTTATCTATGACCTTCATTATATCAACGTACGTGTACTGTATTCCAAATCGTTCGAACAAACTTTGTATCATCTTTCTCACCCCAGCCTCAACTATATCTGGCCATGCCCACAAACCCTCTTCCTATGCTAATTTTTGCAACCCAAATACAAGGTACTCAACATGTTCTTTGGGAAAATTGCTTGTGTAAAACATGTTTGCCTGATTAGCATATGCTATCTGGTCCGGTTTCATTGATTTTTTGAAATTACTTGATAGTTTTGAACGATGTTTGTTGATCTGGTTGCAAAGTGTGGAGTATAATTGAATTCAGTTGCATTTATTGTACTCAAGTTTAGTTGTGGTTGTTGGGAGGTTGTAAATGATGCCAATTGACTGAATGAAAGGTAAAGTGCACTACTTGATTGATTCAAATCAATTACATAGAGTTTAAATGCACAACACTGTTTCATCCATTTTCAAAAGCACGCAGAGGTTAAGTGTGTTGACTTTTTTTCTCACATCCAATCAATTGCTCATTAATAACTGAGTTCTTTTTTGAATCATATCACCATTTTAGATTTGCTTCAAAGCCATGAAGATACTCTTCCTTCACTCTTAATGGAGTTTGCAGCAGTTGGTTGAGATGTGATTTTCAAATCTTTGGAATAAATGCAATGAAGATCTTAACCTACTGGTGGTGTATAACTAGTGTCTATAACCTAGTTTGTACTACATTAGTGAAACTTGAAGTCAACTAGTCTCTTGTACATAGCTAGATCATCAATTCGTCAAGATCACCATTAATGACGCTTGCAGTAGATTAGTTGAGAAAGCATGGATTCAAAATCTTTTCATTCCATGCAAGAAAGATCCCGGTTTCAAGGTTTAATGGAGTGGCTATGAACTAGAGTCTGTCACACTATGAGTAAAGTAGTATATATATTGATTGTATCACCAGAAATCGAATCTGGCTGCAATCGATTCTACATAGTGTGTTTCTTAACGTTGAAGCAGATTAGTTGAGAGCCTTTAAGAAAGTTGCATCTGCTTCTCTATATGAATGCATTGAACATGAATAGGTTTAAAGCTTTCATTGAGAAACGTAGGTTGCAGTAGATTTGTTGAGATGTGATGTTCAAATCTTTTGATTCAATGCAAAGAAGATCTCAAATTCAAGGTTCAATGGAGTGGCTCTTTATGAATCTTCCAGCAGATTTCGTACAGTACTAATTGCTATATGTCACCTATCAATGCAATGAACTTGAATAGATCTAAAGTAAACATTGAGTAATGGAGTTTGCAGCAGATTGGTTGAGATATGATGGAAAACTCTTAATAATCAATGGATGAAATCTGTTCTCTACTGAACATGCACCTGTTGATTGAGGTCTATAATGTATTAAACTTGAAACCTTAACTTAATATCTGAACTGACGGTCTATGACCTAGAGTACTACTTTACAGTGCATAGGATGGTTACGAATAACATTGCAAGTCGACTTTCCGACAAGATAACAGCAACACGAAACGTTAAAGAAACCAATTCTGAAAACAACTTGTTCTCCAAAATCAGATTTGGAAGGAAATAGTTTGAGACTAGTTAACGATTTACTTTGCGAGTCTACTTTCCGACAAGAAACGATCAATTTATGAATTTTGTAACATAACCGCAACACAAATTGTTACATTAACGAATTAGAAGGCCACTAGTTCTCCAAATCTGATTAGGTTGGAACTTAAACGTGTGTAGAAATTTGTTTTCCGAACCAATTAAATCGAGCCTATGTTACGATTACTCATGTTCATAATTTCCAACAATTATGTTCAAAATTTATGACTTTTAGGCGGAACTCGCAACTTGAAAAATAGGTCCAATTCAAACTTAAAAAAAGCAACTTCTCAAAACGTGGCCTACTGATAGAGTAATATGCTCAAACAAGATGATGAATGGAACCGGTGGCCGAATGTAAGTCATTAGAAGCACCACTTCATTACAACATAACATAAATTGAACTAGACTGCATACCGGTGACAACTTCAGAAACGAAAAACATACTGGCACATATAAAACTTAAACTAAATGTGGTGCATGACAATCACGGTTTCCATGTAAAGCATCTAGAGTTTCTTTTTAGAAAATTTGGGAGCCAACTTAGTGAAGAGACTTTGCTTCTCTACGGGGCTACTCCCGCTTGACGAACTTGGTGATGGAGCCCAATCAGCGAATAACTTTTTCTTAGCTTCAGCCCTTTTTTTCTCACTAGCTAGCCTGCCGGCCTCCCAGTCTGTTTCCGAGCCAATTGAGACACCAGGAGAGCAATGTGATGGTGATGCAAACTTCAGCTGGTGCTGCCAACCCGGAGAGGTAAATGTTGCGGGTGATTCTGGCAGGTTGATGTGCGAGGGTGCACGTTGAGGCGAATGCGTTGCTTCAACCCATTCTGAAGGAACCTGGTCTAGCGCGTATCCTGAATGCAACTGAATAGATCCAGCCGTACTGCTGTCAGACTTGAGCACTTCTGTGTCAGCTTGGTAGCCAAACTTAAAACCCTCGAAAAGAACACCGAGATCACACCATAGAGGTTCCCCAACAAGTACATACCAATGGTAACGGTGGTCAAGCTGTACACAAATAAAATAGATTTATGAAACAGTAGTTACATTTAATTTTGCAAATATAACAACCAATAAATTACCGCCATGAACTTCTCCCACACACGGTCATCAACTATGAACTTATTCTCGGAAAGGTTCCAATTTAACTCCTTCTCCTTAACCATGCCTTGAAAGAACACATGGCGTTCATGAAGCTTTTGGAGCATATCCATCACTTGGTTAAATGAGTAATGAACATTGAATTTAGTACTCAAACTCGTGATCACTCTTCTAATACCATGATCAACCAATGTGGGCCACACCCACATGTCTTCCTCAGAAGCAACTCTCTATAAGCCAATCACCAAATACTCAACATGTTCTTTCGGGAATGATGGAGTGTAAAACATTTGGTCTTGAGTGAGTTGGGCAAGTTTCTTTGAAAATGTCATATTTTGCTTTTCTTGTATTTTCAAGTTTGGTTTACTTCAGGTTGTGTTGTGTTTCAGGGTGATATTGGCCTTTTATAGAGTGGAAATTCACCGTGTTACTGCACTCTAGGTTTATTAAAAGGTCTTAAATGCCCCTACAATTATAATTATAATAAATTAAAGTTGAAATGTCAAAAGTGCCCTTATGTAGCAGTAGTCAACTAAATGCCATCGTACTTGCACTTACGAAGAACTGAACTTGCTTATGGTTCTATACCGGTGATATGAAGAAGTAGTTAATGTGTATTATGTTAATACTCTATTGTTTACTCGTTTTTGTTTTTTTAAAGTTGGTTCGACAAACAGTCGTTTACTAATAAAACAGTTCTACGAGAACTCAAGTCCTACTAAATCGTCTGCAACAAAAACATTAAAATAGAAATTACTAAGATAAAGCCAACAAGTACAGTACACATTGTGACTACCACTTGTACCAATACCATTGTTACAGGTTTAAATCACTTCTTTGACATGTTTAACAAAATGTCACGAAATTAGCAACTAATAACCGATAACTCGGGGTAATTATAAGGTTTTTATTACCCCATTTTCATTCATCACCCCAAACCAACAAGCTGGTTACATTCCTAATAACAAAAAACTGCCCTGTCATTTCTCTTCTTCCACGCTCTGTGGGATCTAGCTCGGCATTTTCCATGAAAAGCAGTGCAGCATACCCTACGACACGACCAAAGTGGAAACTCGGAGAAGGGGATGGAATTTCATCGGGAATGATGTAATTAGCAGCTAAGTCACGATCAACATCTTGCATGTAGATGTCTGCAAATTCAGCATTATGAAGAATGACGTTCGACCACATTGCATACAGATCAGCCGTGGTATTGATCGCCCGCAAACCAGAAGGGACTTCTGCGCCATGATTATGATACCAAAGCCGGCGTGGTAGCCTCGGTTGTATTGCAATTTGCATTGCAATCTGGTACAAGTGGTGGATGGAAAAAGTAATTGGGTTGACATTGTTGATTACATAGTAACGTCCACCGGCAAAGATCAAGTTCATGGGATGGTACACTTGGGTCCACCGCCCTCCGATCCTCAGACGGATGGTTCGGAGATGGTGTGGAAAACCTGTAACAAACCGCGAGTTTTAATGACCTGTTTCAAACCTACTTGAATTGCATAGATGAGTAACTTTCATTAATAATTACACTTGATGAAGTAGCTAACCTTGGTTGACAAACGGTTGTTGAAGAGGGCCCAGTCCTACAGGAACCACTGCAGCTTTGACAACTACTACATTCGCAAACTGGTGGTTTTGGTTCATGGCTTTCTTTTGTTATTGGGCAAATCAAAATGTTAGTAGCTCAACTTGTAATTGTGTCACTCATATTATGAAAGGATCCATGTTTATGTAGAAGAAAAGGAAAGTTGATGGTAGTTGTGCATTCAAAGCCCTATTAATTGCTCATTAATAAGTTCATCACATCGCGTAAGGTTGACTTCAATATCGTATTAATCTATTCAATACACTGCTCCGAACCCCGAGCTTATTAGTCGGGATGACCAAGTAATGTTACATGATTAGTAAATACATTATTCACCATAAATGTTGCATTTGTTTTCGTAGTTTAAAAATTTAGCGCGAATTACTTGATGCAATAATGTTAAAAGAATGCAATCGAGCAACTAATATTATAAATCTTTCGTAAAAAATAGGATGAGTTTCTATATTACAATAAAAAGGGAAAAGGTGCAAATTCGTCAAGATTTAAAGATAAATTCAGACATAGTAATCCAGAGGTTTGAAGAAAACAGGAAACAAGTTACATGCCGAATTAGTCAACAAACATAAGTCCTACACTTAATCAATACAACAAAACACAATGAAAAGCCAAAGATCCAGTAGCCGGTTATTATCGTACATATTAATCATTCAAAAGGCACTCCTGCGATATAATCACTAAACATAGTCTTCATTCACGATCAAGGTTCCTGCAGGTGTAAAACGGCGATTACGAGTAGGACGGAGTCTTGCTAAACGAGGCAACACAGGC
The DNA here is from genome assembly GCA_036897845.1 of Plantago media. Classification (NCBI taxonomy): domain Eukaryota; kingdom Viridiplantae; phylum Streptophyta; class Magnoliopsida; order Lamiales; family Plantaginaceae; genus Plantago; species Plantago media. Next base: position 8,477 of record JAYMSQ010000007.1, read on the forward strand.
CTAGGGCACGAGTCATCGGACACGTACCAGATTAAGCCTGCCTGTTCACGTCTGCCTCGAGTAGCGAGGTCAACATCCAATGCATCAAAGTGAAGGTCGATGGCATCAGGTATGAGCTCGCTATAAGGATTGAATTCCTCATCAGTCTGCGGGACTTGCACTGGAATAGCATAGCTCACCCAGGAAGCACCACTTTGCAGCCAGTCAACCACCATTTCAACATCAGTATCTTGCAAATACACCACACAATGGCGTAGTTGGTGTTCGTCAGCATTCTGAAACATTTGTTGCAAGTCCCCATTGTTTTGTAGCACACGCAGCCCATTGGGAAACTCATACCCATGAGCATGGTACCAGGCTCTAGTTGGTGTTATGTCCTCAGACAGCAATAGCTGAAGCCCAGCTTGGAATAACTCAGCAAGTGTGAATAGAGCAGGGGTTATGTTGTGGATCCACCTTGTCCACCCATTCAAATAGTTGACACCACCTGCCAAATCGCCTAGCAAATTACCAAACCACCTTCCTCCGACGTGAAGCTCAATGCTTCTGAATTGAGCTGGAATACCTACATTATATTGATAATCCACAATTATGCCTAGGTTTCGATTGACTAATGTTTCACATAAAATGATAAGGTTTTTATTGCATACAGAACACAAAGGTTTTTAACAAAGTCACACACTTCGAAACAAACGGGTTCGTTTATCACAACATACAGAATAAGCCAACGGATTCCAACAAAAGGCAGTATACTATTTTGAAACCTAGGTGTTTGCTAAATTTTCCTTAAATTTTGAAAACATGTTTAGTGTTTTGAACAACATAATCAGTATATATACCAACTGGTGAATAGTATGATACAAGAAAATGAACCTGTCCGGCGTCTCGGACCAAGACGAGGTCCACGTCTACGGGGAATGCCAGTTCCTGGACCGGTACCATTTCCCTGAACCACCATTTCGTTGTTGTTGAAAGCATCCATTGTTGTCTTCTTGTGGAACGACTACACTGAATGTTAGGGTTGTGTGAGTATGACTTGTAAGAATGATATTGTGATGGAGATAGAACCAACATAGAAGTAGTAGTGTATTTATGAAGGGGTGTAATGCAACAATGGTTTTAGTAGCTGAAAGCAATAAATGTAGGTAGTTGGCAAGTTGTGAAGACAAGCTTTTATGATAAGTAGGTATATATCTTTCGTACTAGCAAACTATCTTTTTTGAACTCAAGTGGATTAGACATCAATTGACTAATCAGAATAATAGCACACATAAGCGGGAAAGCATAACGATAAAAAATCATATGTCGTTTACTATATGGACTTTAGATAATATCTATTGCAAATCGATACTCCCATGGAACTATTACGTTGCATTAATAATTTCATCATAATCTGATGGTTAATCTGAACACACAAATCGCTGCATTTATTGCACACAAGCACTTACTTACAGTTAACATTTTGGGTACTACCACCATTCATTAATGCTGCAAGTTGGTTCATATATGTAGTATATTCGTTGCATTAATTACTCTACAAACTGGAATAAGGTGTTCTTATCCACATGTATACTATTCAATACATTGAATTCTCGTTACAACAGAATGTTCCTTCAATACTTTGGTACTAGCACAAAACATAGACAAACATGTATTATAGTATCTGAAACAGAAGGTGTAATAGGTTGGTGTGGCATTAATGCATCAAATAGAGGAATACTAATAGAGAACCCTAATCAATATGCATATATTAAATGCAGCCTTTCCAATTCCCACCTAAAATACATTTCCAATCTCCAACTAAAAACTAGTATTATACAACAAAATGTTCGATTACTACCTAATGCATAACATACGACAAAATAAACAAGTTATATTGTTCAACCTGGGGTTATCAAACTAAAAAGATACGCAAATTTAAACAAGTTTATATTGTTCAAAATGAAACTAACAGCCGCAAAATTTGGATGACCCAGGCTTCACCAGTTATGCACTAGTGGAACCTTGCTGAGCTTGAACTTCCTACTAGTCTTGAACCTGGCGCGAGTAGTGATTGGTGCCTTTGGTGTTGGATCATCGGTTATGTACCATTTCTTTGCAGTCTTCTCCAACCAGCCCAATTCCTCCTCTGATGCCCCATTGTCTTGCTTCTGAAGATCCAAAGCCTCAATGTGGTGTTCGAAATACTTAAACCGACCAACAGGAACCGGGACTATCACAGGCATCAGATATAGGAGTTCGGATTCGTCCGGGCTCAGCACTGCCTCTCTGTCCTGCAATATGATATGGACCCTCCGTTTAGGCCATTCACCAGCCTGCATCAGCACCTGTGACAGTCCCTCATTGGATTGGATAACACGCAGCCCATGGGGGAATTGCTCAGTGGGGTCGTGGTACCAAATGGTCTGGTTCCAGTCCTTCGAATCGTACGTTTCACCAAGCCACATTTTGATCAGATACACACATTGGAAGAGCCTTGCAATGGTAAACGATTCCGGATCCACATTGTGTATCCACCACTGCACACCATTATCGTAATCCAGGCTGCCAATTCCATTCGGCTCAATCCACCGACCATTGAATATGAGCGAGATGGTCCTCAAGTGTTCAGGCATATCTGCAAAGACAAAGTCAATGGGTATTAAAATCAGAAACACATGGAATTATACATGTAACAAGATGACATGATAACAAAGTTCAAAACACAAAACCTTTGCATGCAGCACTATATTCCCCAAATCCAGTTCACATAAACCATAAGAACTGAACAAGAATAAGAACTCGCACATTTACAAAGTAGACTAAATCAACTAAAAACATACATGCATAATAAATGAAATAAACAAAAATAACAAAATCAGATTTACCAATTTTAGACTCAATCTAACAAACATGCACAATCAAAATCACTCGCAAAATTGCACAAACACACTGATCCTTCACAGATCATACATGCAACCCGAACCTAACCAAAAACAAAAATCATAACACAGATCATACATGCACAATAACAAAATCGCCAAACAAAACTTCAACAGTCGATTAAAGGAGTGGGTCAAAATGGGCTTACCTCCTTTTGATCGTGGTCCGGCTCTAGGACCCCTTCTCTGTGGGATACCACTGTCTCCACCGGTGCCATTGCCTCTTCGTACGGCTGCCATGTCCTCCAAAAGTGTTGTAGAGGATAATTCGGAAATGGAGAGATGTTGAGGAAGTGAAGTGGACGGAAGGTTGGAGTAGTGGATGAAGTGTGAGTGTGGAGAAGTGTGGAAGACTCATCACATTAACTCGGAAGTGGTTGAGGTGCAATTATGGCTCACTTAATGTTGATTGGTTAGGGAGGGTTTAATGGTGTGTTAATGTAGTATAGGGGTACTAGCTACATGACCTATGAGTGAGTTAGAGTGTTTAAGTTAGTATATATGTTGGAATGATGCATAAGTTAGGAGAAGTTTCTACACAAACATCATTTTCCGGCAAATCACTCGAACGTGCGATTCAACGTATGAATACTCCGACATCATATATCATTCACTTTACAATAGCCCCGACTTTACAACTCCATACTGATTAAATGACTTGAAATAAAATAATCATTTTTTTAATACTTCACATCTATAAACATATACACATTCACTTCCCTTCAATCGTACAAATATTCGTTCAAGTTCGTATGTTTTGTGCAATTTGCTAATAGTCTCGAACATAAAACCACCTAGTACGAAACAGTTTCTCATTATATGTGTAACCAAACATGGAAAAAGAACAAGTACAAAAAGTAAGGGTACAAATGACAATTCAACCAAAAGTCACTTCAGAATTATACATTTCCACCTGAAACCAAACAAAGGAAATGTCCTCAGAACATTCCCGGTTCATAAGTTGCAAATAAGCAACCAAACATGGAATTCACAACATTTCTTTCCCAAAAAAGTGGAATTCTGGTCCAATTAGATTTCCATGGAAATGTTTTGCTAACCATTCCCACTTCAAACCAAACGGGCACTAAGTTAAAACTCAAAATTATATTGTTCATGAAATA
>JAYMSQ010000008.1:0-11995 GCA_036897845.1 Plantago media
TATTAATATGGAAGGAATTAGGGCTAAGAAAATAGAATGACTTTTTTGTAATACTTTTTATTATGGAAGTAATTAGGGCTCAAAAAATAGAATGACTTTTTTTGCAAGACTTTTTGGAAAAATATGGAATAAAGTAAGGCTAAAAAAATAGAATGGTCTTTACTGCAATAATTTTTTTTAGTCATCCTTATATGCAAGCACAATTCACAAAGTGGAATGCAAAGCTATCTGGTTGAATGCCAGAGGAAATCATCTGGATAAAAGTGGAAATGGATTCACTGAAGGAGTTTGAACGTGTTTGGGAGCAAAATGTGCAAACTTCACATATCTGTCTTCAGCCCTCACACATGAGAGTTAATTTAAACATATGCAAGAGAATCATCAAGGGGGTGTCCATGGGTATCAGATCTTAGTGTATGTTCTAGACAGGTGTGCTAGCAGACTCAGAGTAACCATATTAATGGCCAAGAAGCATTGTAGACCATGCCATATCCGGAACTTTTATCTCAACACCCAGTACTTCTCAATCTTAGCAAACTGTTAATCCCTGGCACTAGGATTTTAGTGGTTATATATATTATCATGTCACATATCAAGGTTTGTGCTTAATTCTCAGATTGTTTTATTCACATGCATTGGTTTCTATTACATGCTATTTCTTTGGAGCATCACTTAGTTCTTCAAGCCTTACTATTTGCCTCGTGTCATGCCTTGTCCCAGAATTTTGGCTGGCAATATGCGTTTACAGTTGCTTCCCTCCGCATAGTTCTATTTAAATGGTGTCAAAGGGAGTTTAACATTATATATCTTGGAAAATGGAATGTTCCAAGTTTGTATAAATTTTCCCTTCAAATATCTTTTCGCACGCACACACACACACACACCCACCATTCGCTTTTTGGCTGAGGGGTGTTTACAGGTTCAAGGGTCGAAAGTCTTTCCTACCGTATGGCATGATGTATGAGGTTATTACCTGTAGTTTAATTCTGTCAGCTAAATGTTATTCCCACAAGTATTCCAGGACTTCTTTTTTGTGCTGTTAAAAGTTGATGGTGATGCTACATTTATTTTTATAGATAATCCTTAGGTGAGCTCTATTGGATATACTTGAATCTTATGTTATACACTTATACTGTATTCAGATAGAGACTATTCTAATGTCGTTTGCAATGGTGTTTTGAGAAATATGTGATATGTATAGTTTAGAATTTGCTTACTAGATTCTTATTTCCATTATCAGGTTGGTTTAGTTTCGTCTCCAGGAAACCAACAGCCCACAACAAGAAACAGCCAAAATGGCGGCAGCCACATCCACGGTGAAGCCATAAATATGGGAGCTCAGTATCGTTCTAGTTCTCTACCCCTGGGATATCAGGCATTTCAAAGAGAAGATATATTTCCTGAGCGACCAGGTCAGCCAGAGTGCCAGTTCTATTTGAAAACTGGGGATTGCAAATTCGGTGCTGTATGTAAATTTCACCATCCGAGAGAAAGACGCGCCCCTGTTCCTGACTGCGTCTTGAGTCCAATTGGACTCCCTTTGCGTTCAGTAAGCCATACTTCAATCTTTCTCCTAAAATGTGTGATTTCATATACTCCTATGTTTGATCTGATCTTTGTGAAAGGAAACCTATATGGTTTATTCTTGTAGACGTGTGATCATTGCCTTACTTTTAGTTGTTATCTTTTCTGATAGTTGGGTCATGGGTATCAATGAAGAGTCATTGATTTACGTCAGCTTATTCAGTTGTGAATTTGTGATCCCCTCACTTTATTCTTAGTTATGATCTACTGAACTGAACATATAGACTTTTTGCAGTATACTTTCTCACTGCGCATTAGGAAAGAAAAAATTGGCATTTTAATTAAAGAAAAGAAAAGGCTCATAGACAGTAAAGACTAAAGAGAGAACTGTGCTTCATATTAGACTATCTTATACAGCGAGAGAAGAAAGATATGAATGAGAAAAGACCAACAAAGTTTAAGAACTGGCGAAGTTAGGAAACTGCAGTGCTGAGAAAATTACTTCTTACTTATGTTACGTGAAAACATATATGTTGGAATAGAGTACAAAGTTCTACGAAATTAATAACTGAGTGTGATATTTGGACAGCCAAAGATATAAACTGATTCAAACACAACTTTTTACGTTTTCGAGCTATTCATGATTCATGAGGACATCCATTAGTTATCTGAATAGTTCATGCATATCGTCTCGTTGTAACTACTTAGACATAGATTAGAAACTTTTACAATGGATGGAGCTTTAATGTAAACAATACCTTCTTCATCTTGTTGGCATGCCTTATTTGACTTTTTGACAGATAAAGAAGATTCTCAGCACATATTCTCAACATATTATTTGTTCATGGTTTGTTTGTTCTAGGGGGAGCCTCTGTGTGTCTTCTACTCTCGGTATGGGATATGCAAGTTTGGTCCAAGCTGCAAGTTTGACCACCCGATGAGGGTCTCTACATTCAATGCCATTGTTGTATCATCGCCAAATGATAGACCAGATGTTCATCGTTATTTGGCTTCATCATCTGGAACTGTTGTACTGTCTCCAAATGATCGTGAGGAAGATGGCTCTACTGACAATAGAAGGCTGTCTCTGTCAGAGGCCAGGCAGCAATCTTACGGTGACAATACAGCTGACTCGGAGCGATAGAACATCTTTACAAGATGTGAATAATGGTTCCCTGTATAAATTAATTTCCAGCTCTGGAGATGTACAGAATTTTAACTTAAAGTGAATCTGCTATTTTACATTCGCAGATGAGTTGACAAGATTGACTTGTTTGAATTTTCTGCAATGTATAACTCTGCAAATGCTGTCACATTTTGTTCAAGCCATTGAGAAAGAAACCTCTTTTCTGAATCCATCCATTTATTTCTGTACAACTCAATGTTTATGGCCGTGCATTCTTTATGCAGTTGATCCGTTAGGTCTTATGTCGCTCTTAGAATTGTATGCAAGTACTCTTGGAGTCTCTTGAGTCAATTGTTACTCCTAGTTTAATCAGTGTTTATCTAGCCATGTTATAAGATCACATGGAGCGCAAATAATGTGAGAAAGCGACTCACATCTAGTGTCAGCTCAATCTACGTATAAGGTAGATTGAGCAATCCAGCATGTTACCCATGAACAAGTAAACTCGAAACTATTATCAAATTAGATGTATAACAACTCACAAGTAAAGAACACCATAAATTATCAGTATTTCAGTTTATCAGCTTAGAGAATCTGCAGCACCATGTAAAATTCAACTTGCTTTTTAACCATCAGACCTTGTATACCAGTAACCAACTATGCTCTCCACTCTTCCAAATTTTCTTACATCAATCACGTTTCCAAAAACCAAAAGTCATTTAGGCTGATTGACATGCTCTGGTGCAAGCAAACCAAATTATTTCTCTCCAATTTCCCATGTGCTCTTCTGCTAATAAGGAAGTACACGTTATTACTAGGCTCCTCACCACCCTGCTGGACAGACATCTCTCTGAAGAGCTTCTCTTTTCTTCAGATCTTTTAGAAGGGGAAATTGGATAGTGATCTTGAAATGTCATTAGTCTCAGTCGCACCTGCTGATTCGTCTTCTTTCTCCCTTCAACCCTATCCATATCATCAAGGTCCAATCATTTTTCCACTGCTTATACAGCTCTTTGATTTTGTGTTGGTGCTACTTCTCCTAGCCTGTTCTTCATTTCTGCTTGATATTTTCAATTTGCATTTGCACAATTGAAGTTTATGGTTCACATGCAGGATCGTGGTCTTTGAAGTTTGGAAATTCTGATCCATGGCTATTGTTTGAATGCTCATATTTTATGATTTATTCTCATTTTAATTAGCTCGACTTTCTCTCTAGAACTGCATACATGCAGTTAGGAATTGGATGGGGTTTTTATTTGGATGAGCATTTGGGCTTATAATTGGGTATTTTGTAAAATTTGGAATGGATTGGGTTTTGGTGTATTGGTTGTCGATTAACTTTGGGGAGTAGGATTGTTCTGTTGTGTGACAAAGAAGAGTCAAGCGAAATGTGAACAAGGTAGGCCGTAGGCCACTGTAGGATATTAAATAAGATTGATTTTTTAAGACAGTAAAACTGCCACATTTAACCTACAAACAATTTCCCTTGCTTTACGTGAATTAAACTTTTTTAGCCGTTTACTTTTTGCAGAAATTTATGTTTAATATTTGGATAAAATCTTACTATGTTAAGATCCATCATTTTTCTTTCATTTGTTTTCCTTACATGAAATAATCATCTTCCTATAAAATTGTCAGTTAGCTAGATACATTAATGATAATACTACAATTGATTAAACGGGCAAGTGAAATCTAAGGATTCAAGATTTCTGCGACTTCTCTTACCAGAAAAGTTCAAACATGACATGCCTAGTGGAGGGAACCAACCAGTAAAGCACCTGAAGGAACTTCGTCTTTTTGTTGTGATTACTGTTTCTTGTATATAGGACTTGTACAAGTATACATCGGCATGTATACGGCAGGTTATATGGTGTTGTTTCTTGCTGTGTTACTCTAATTAGCAGTAGTATCACTGTTGGCAGGGATAATACTGAAACTGGCACTTTACCTTTATAGTAGTTCCAGTGTTTCTTGGAGTACTAGTGTTCTGGTGTTTCAGACTGCTAATTGCTTCAGCAGAATTGAGATTATAAATTCTGGATGATGATTTTGGGTTATATGAATGAATGACAGGAGTGGGCATGTTAATGTGAGGTTGAATAAACACACACAGGTTTTGACTTTTATGTAAAAAGGAAATGCAATTTGCCATACATGGCGGGTTTCTTTAGCTTTTTTACTTTTATTTTAGCTTCTCACCGTCCGCTAATCCAGCCGTCGGGTTTTTTAGGGTGCTTTAAGAACATACTGGTTTTAGCCTCACTTGTGGAGAATAAATGATGCTATGGTTTGACTTGGTTAAAGTGGACTTTAGTGGAGTTGGCTTATGAATGATTCTACACTTCTAGTTTGAAGTGAGGTGAATATTTAAGTAAACAGAAAGAATAGTTGGTTAGTTAATATGTCTAATGCTCATTGGTCACCTTGATGTACCTATAAATTGAATACTAATGTTGTCGTTGTTCCTCTGTGAGGGTCGGTGGACCTATGTGTGTGGTCGTTGTCTTGAAGATTTCAGATGGCCATGCTGAGTGGCTCTTGGTAGTAGTAGACTAGTAGTAGTAGTACGTGTTACTTATTAACCTTTCTCTCTTATTCCTTGTTTACAAGTTCGATTTCATCATGCTCCATTGTATGGTCCAGATACTCCTATTGCGACCATACATTTCTTACCTGGAAACATTAAATTGCTGTCAAAAAATTATAGCAAATGACAAAAATACGTCGACAGTTATAACGTAAATCCCACATCGCATATGAGTGTGGATGTGGCAAGTGAAACCCTTACATGGTATAATACATTTTCGATGATTTCAAAATTGAATCTGTGAGGGTCGCAACTGGAAGTGGTCAAATGTAATACGGGATGTCCGATAACTACGCAAACCCAAATGATCCGAATGAATGAGTCGGGACAAAAATTGGTCAAATTGGCATTTCAGAATCTCATATTGATGGCGTTATAAGTGGCATTGATGAATATTTTCAAGTGGTGCACATGACAGGAATAAATGTTGGTTTCATAAATATTGGCATCTGTTGGAACACAAGCTCAACAGTTCATTTCATTTTCTCTATTTTCTAAAGAAGTTCAGTTTGAAGACGAACAAACTAGACCCCCCGAAGTTTTTTAGATCACTAAATGGGAATGTAGATCTTCAACTTGCAAAGTTTTTAATATCATTAAATTGATTCATCATCTTTTTGACAGGTTTAAGACAGTTTAGTGTATTAAGTAGCATTATAACTAGATCATCCGATTTTGAATGTTAGTTACATCTAGCTTGTTACTCATGAGAACTACACAACTAAATTCTCACTTGCAAAACAAGCTTTCAGTATTCACTATAATTTGACTTAAAATTACTTGTTGAAGCATCTCAACGCTATCGTAATAATTTATTTTTCCATCGACTTTTGAGTAATTAATTACATTGTCTATTTTATACGTGTTCTTGAATCTTAGACATAATCATAAAACATTAAAACTTATAATATGAACTCCCAACATAGATATTTTGATTGGTAACATGAGTGGTTTTATTGATAATATATGTCGTCTCTAGATAAGTTATTGGTTGGTTATAATGTATACTTTAATAAATTTATATTTAACCTTATACGAATCTATAAGATTTTTGGTGTGTGAAGTATCTTGATGGGGAGACGTCAGAAACCCCACAGTTTTATTTTATAGTTATCCATACGAATACTTAATCTTCTATTGTTTCTATTTTATATTTATACTTAGTTAGTTATCTAGTTATCCTTTATTATTTATACATTTAGCATATGTTTTTATAAGTATAAGTGAGCAAGGGAAATAAATATATCCTTTTATATAAAATAAATAATGCTATATGAGATATCTAAAAAAACTTTGTTAAAGTGTTAAAGCACGTAACTATCCTTATTTTATTACTTAATCTCTTTCCTAGTTCCTTTACTATAGCAAAAAATAAGAATGTACTTGGAAATACAACAATGTACTTTCATTAGGAAAATTTTAAGGGTTAAGGTAGGCATTAAATACTTTTAACTTCATATTATATTATAAAAGAAAAACGTTATATAGCTTTATATACTTGCAAAACTTAAGTTAAATTAATCTTGTATGACAGAAAAAAAGATAAACGCATATTTTACAAACTAGGCTTTAGCTAAAGATTATAAAGATTATATGGATACATTAAGGGTTTCATTCATAGATATACATAAAATTAATACGGTGCCAGTACTTAGTAACAAAATAGACTTTTCTTTTATTTAAAGAAGATTTATACACGACGACTTATGTTAATTAGGCTCTCAGTTCACTGAGAAATTTATTTAGTATAGCTTATAGTATAGTTTTTTTATTAAGTATTAAGTAAGCGTAAATTATAAATTAATAGTACAAAAAAACACAAGACATGTCGTTGATTTACCTAATACACTCAAGAGAGATATGTACAATAGAAATATCTCATAATATAACTTTTAGTCATAGCTATAAATTTATATTTTTCTTAGGCTTTTTATCAGAGATTTACTTAATGAATACCTTGTTTTGGAGTGTCCTTTAAAGTATTTTTTAAAGAGTACTAAGGTTTCATTTACAAATAGAATTTTTATGTGTAGAATAATTTCTCATTTATATTTTTATATTTCAAAGCTAATTCTAAGTAAGAGTCTAATTATTTCTTGTAAGGAAATTAACTAATAAGAGATAACAATGATTTAGTTAAGGCAGTAAGGAAATAGAACACGACTAAGACATGTACATTTAGTAAAATAATAAAATTACAAATTATTTTTTATTTTATTTGTTTTTATTTGTGGTAGTAATAAAGATAGAATATGAAGAATCTCTATCTTACTAAGTATACTTATAATAGTATATTATTTAAATTTAAACTTTATTTTATATCTCTTAAATATCTCTTAATAAACTAAATGATATACTTAAGATATGAACTAAATGATATACTTAAGATATGAAAACTATGAACTAATTTCTTTCTTCTTAATTTCTTCTTAAAGTACTAAAGTAAGTATACTAAGAAATACTAAAATTCTTTTCTAAACTTTTCTAAACTTGTTTCTTACTAAATTAATAAATATGAGTAGCTTTTAATTAAATAGAGTGTCTTTTACTAAGAATTTTATAGTGACTAAGTAAATTTAGTGCTTTATTTTAAGTAATCTTTGTGCCAAGTTATTTATACCAAATCATGAATTATTATTTAGCTATGAATTTTTATTAGTTTGAAAGAAACATAAAATTAATTATACCGCACTTAGAATTTTAATATAGATGATTTTTATCGAGGCAAGAAAATGTTTTGGTATATAGCAACAAAACTTATGAATAAACACCTATTTAAGTATCTTTATATATAAAGAAATATTTATTTTTTTGTAATAATAAAGTACTCTTAGTTCTTAGTATCTTTATAAATTCTTGTTATTTTTATTTTTCTCAATATCCTTGTTTTCTAGCTTAGTCTTTCTTTTAGCTACAGCATATCATATACTTTATCTTACTTTTAATGTATACTTTGCAAAACTTTTGAAGTTCACGTAGTAAAAAATAAAAAGAAGTAAAGGATAGTAAAGGATTATTAATTATTATTATGAAGTTAAAATAAGTTAGGACACATATTAGACACATATTAGTAAGCTTTAGGGTTGCTTTATTTTAATTTATATTAAGTTGAGTGTTTTTTAAAAATGAACTATCATCAAGAAATTAAGACAACAAGCATTTCTATTTTCTATAATAATAGAAGCAAAATAAAGTTTATTTTGGTATGATTTATTTTTTTGGTATGAATAGATTATCCCTAAAAGACAAATATACCTAAAGAGGAATTTGAAATTATATAAAGAAAAGAGTGGGTAAAAAAGGAAAAGGAAGGAAAGCATGTAAAAAGTCAACTATAAACTTAAGTTAAGAACTAAGTGATGTTGTAAATCTCAATCTAAGGAAAACTATATCGAGTGGAGAGAACAATAGAGCTTATACTTAAAACTTAAGCACGTTACTTACAAATTAATTTTACTTTATTTACTTTACAAGATAACCTTTTAGTTATAGTTCTAAGTACAGTGCAAAGATAACTAAGTATAGGTATTACTACTTGATTTTATGTACTAATCTTGTTAATGTTAATTTGAGAAATACGAAGAATTTTATCTTGGCTTTTGACATCTTTACTTTAATACTACATGTGCCGGGGATAGATTTTGTTAAGGATTCCCTTTAGTACGTGCATGCTAGAATAATCTATGTTTAAAGAGTAAAAAAAAAGAAGTATGAGAAGCTATAATTGCTCTATTTAGTTTTAGTCCTACCATACCTTTATATACTTAGTTAGTTACTTAGTTAGTACCAAACTAGTATATTTCAAGAAAGATTTAGTGGTGAGATTGGTAGAGTACATGCAGAATAAATATAAGTTCCTCTATAACATGTAAGTAATATTCGTTGAAGTTCACTAGCACTTCTGAGTTTGTTAGCTTCCTTTTTTTAGTTGTTTTAGTTGTCGAATAGAATATATCATAACTAATCTTTATCTTTGTTTCTTATACTTACTTAGTGATATAGCTTAATAATTTTAATGATTTAGTCACAGTATAAGCACAGTATAAGCCTATCTAGTAATTCCTTTCTGTTATGGAAGTAAGTAGAAGTAAGTATACGCAATTTAATTATTAATAATCATATTTCCTTAAATTTTTCTTATAATATCTTAATATATATATTATATAGGTGCATACCATATTAAAACACACTTAAATAAAGTACTAATAATTAAGATATTTGTAGTTTAGTACACATAATTTTGTATTTGTTGTTCCTTTTTAATTATTTTAATTATTGATGACAAAAGGAATAAATTATATAGCGTTACTTTTAGAGTTATTGAACATCTTGAGTATTCTCCTTAACTAGAACTAGGTATAGTAAATTTAAAAAGTTATCATGCAAAAAAAATATCGAAAACTACTCTTTATTTTAGAATTTTAGATAAATAAAATTTTATTATAGTATAATAAGTATAGTAAGAAAAAGTAAAAAAGAAACCTAGGTAACTTCTCAGAATAAATGCTAAAATAAACCTATAACTAACTAACTATACTGCACCAAGCATATTTTTGAAAAAACTTAGTTTAATTAAATCTTAAAATCTTAGGGTCGAATAATTTTGTTTAAGAGTTTCGCACTTCGTGTATAAGTGAAGAAGGGAAGGAACATTTTATGGGATTAAGAAGGCTCTAAATAAATAAGGATTACTTTATAGGTGTTATACATCTATTAATATAAAATTATTAACACAAGTTATAGTTTTCTATAATCTTCTCATCATAATAAAGCCCAAGCAAAAACCTAAGAAAGTAATAATTGAAAGCTAAAAGCCTTGTAGTTTTTAAGAAGTGTTACACCATATAACCCATCCCATATCTAGGAAGAGCTTATTTTTCTATGCACAAATATATAAATAGGAATACATCATTTAGCGCGTAGTAAATTGCATTAATTCATATCAAAAATTGAAGTAACATTAGCTTTTTTATAGATGTGTACCTACTAGAACTTATGTAGTTAGTGGCACATATATATATAATAGAATAGAAAGACTTCTTTAGATTTAAACATATGAGAAAACTAACACTTACTTAATATAGCTGTATTCCTTAACATTTTTTTACTTCGCGTAGAGAAATCTTATTTATAGAGTCTTATAGATATAACCTAGTTTTTTAGTAACAAACCTATCTCTCAAGTTTTCTTCTAGTTTCAAAACATAGCACACTATATGTTTCTTCCTAATTTAATCTAAGTGTATCTAATGAAAAAATAGGTCTAAATAAGTCTGTGGTGTTACTAAGAACTTATACTACATGGTTGCCCACAAAATATTTTTGTGAAAGGTCCTTGTACTACACAATGCGAGTCAACTTTAAGTATTATGAAGTTGGAAGGTATGTAATTTGGGAGCAACAAAAAGATTAGGATTCATAAGGAAAAGAGTGAAAAGTTTTGTAATTTATCTAGTTATTCATAGTTATTTACATAGTAACGTAGCTATGAATAAGGAAAGATTAGATATACCCAGAGCATTATATTTTTTCTTTTAAATGCTTTTTTTTTAGCGAGTAACTTTTCCGACTTCATTATTTTGAAAATATAACTTTTATAAAGTTTATAAAAGTATAGAGTAATATAGTAACTAAGACGACATACAAATTTTAGATAGTTTTTAGATAGTTAACTAATTTTCTTACTAATTTAAAGAAGAAAGAACATACATTATATGATTAGTATATGATTATATGATTAGTAAATTTAAATTAAATAGTATAAAAAAGATAAATATTGAGAAGAGAAAAGTAAGTACTCAGCAATGTAAGTAAACTAACTACCTATACTATAGTAATAGTATGAATAGTATAAAATGAAATATTACTTAGGTTAGAATAGACTTATAGCTAGTATTTAGAATTGCACCAAACTCCAACGTATTTTGTTTATTATTTTTATAAAAAAAAGTTAAAGGCGAGACAGCTCTCTTATTGTATGTACTTATCTCTTTATTTCAGCTAAATTCTATGACGTTATATTATGAAAGATTTAAAAGATTTATAAATACAAAAAAATTAAGTATAAATAAAATACAAGTTTAGTATTTAATTAAATAAATTAAATACTAATCATAGAATAGAACAAAACAATATCTTCTTTATAAGCTTTAATAAAACAATAACACAAGTTATGTGCTTTCATATATCTTCCTTATGTAATGTAAAACTTATAATGCATTTTTTCTTATATATATATTGTTATATTGTATTTCGCTATTACACTTTTAATTATATACTAATTACGTACATCATTTAAGATTTTATAAATTTATTTATACATTTTTTGTTATGTCCAATAACTACAGTTTTTTATTTCCTTTTATAGAGACATGATGATCTCCGAAGACACTGTATTAGTTCTATGCTAGCTGTGCTAGAAAGGTCTTAGTTTAGTAGTATATTTTAGTATATTAGTTAATAAGGGGAGGCTAAAAGTAACACTACAAATTCTTCTATTATTTTATTATAATATATTATTATATGCTTGCTCTACGCACAAAGACTTATACTCTATACTTATACTCTATAGAATAGATCCTAAGGGAGTACAACATATATAGAATACATGTTATTGGATTGTATTTATTATATTTATGAGTACCCATAGGAAATACTAAGACTAACTTTAAAGTACGCTTTATGGACAACCTTATTATTTTATTTATAATGAAATTATTAATAATACTAAGACGGCGAGCTAAATAAAAAGGATATTGG
>JAYMSQ010000009.1:0-11427 GCA_036897845.1 Plantago media
AGAAGTATTTCTGGATAGCTTGCAAAGCTTACAATGCTGGTACATTCAGTACATTTTCTTTAAAGTGAGTAAAATGTTTATATTATCGAATTAAAGTTAAACAATATATTTGAGAGGAATCTCCTTTTGGGTCAAGCAGCCTTACAGAAAGACGATGTTTCCACTAAGGAAAAGAGGAAGGAAGAAGTTTAAATACTATGCACTTTGTTGGGCAAAGAGAGTGACACTTCATGGGCCAATATTCTTAATTAGCTCCTACTAATCCTATACTTGTTAAGTGAAATTTTGTGAAAAGAAGAGATTATCAACAAAAAAGAAGTTTGAATAAGATTAGAGAAATGCAATTAATAGCATTAAAAAGAGAACAAGGGCTGGAAAGTGCAGGATGCACCATTACCCTATACCTCGAGGGGTCCTTGCGCCCATACCTCTGCTGCTAAACAAAAACTAGTGCTAAATCACATGCCTATCAATTTGTTATCATTCCATCATTGATTTTTCACAAAAGGCATTATAATTGCTAAGATTTGTGCATTTGATCAAACCATTGATTTTACTTTATGTGTGCATCAGATAAGATTTGTGCATTTGATCACCATTATTAATTTTACTTTTATGTGCCATCATGACGCTCTCCTTGCCATGGTAAGAGTAAAGGAGTTTAACGGTGTATCAATACAAAACATAATAAAATTGAACTAATTAGAACCGAATTTAATTGAACTTAACTGATCTGTACTTAATTGAAATTAATTGTAGTATAATAAAAAACTAAGTAAAACAGAACTGAATTAATCTGAATTGAACTGATGAAATAATTTGAATTGAACCGAATTAATCACATAAAAAAACAGCGACTCAAAAGAATTAAATTGATACTTTAATCAGAGGAGTTGCACTCTTTTTAGGTTTTTCTTAACAGAGTTTTTAACGATGTAGTATCTGTCACATACCAACTACCACTAACTCATGTTCATTCAAGTGGAATGTTAGAAATAAATGTTTAGCATCTGAGTAGGAATGTTATAAGAAAAAGAGTTATAGTGTATTCAAGATACACTTCTACATATGCTCAAGAAGATTCTCACTTGTATATGTGTTTGTACTTTCACTTTATGATAAAAATAAACTCTCTATTTTCTTTGATCCTTTCTCTCAACATTAATTTTCTTAAATTTAAGCTTTTAACCACAAGTCACTCGATATTAGTGTCCAAGTCCACCAAAAGCTTATTTACCAAAACATTCACTGAAGTGAGACCATTAGCACGTTGACTGTTTAAGCCTGGACTCCTTAATTGCGAGACCAGGTCTCCCCTCATACCCACATATGTATACTCTACACCTGCTTGGGACTCTTATAAATAACACAGGCTGGCACATTTTCTCCCATAACTTATATTTGAAGTCACTTAACAGTTAACACCAATCGTGTGCCAGGACATCCAATATTATTAGCACGCCATTTGTCAACAGAGTATCAATTTTGACATATCCAACAGACCAACACCTACTCAAAAGGCAACTGCTACAAGTACTCTCTCTCTCTCTCTCTCTATAACGATTCAAAGGTACTGTACAAGTTTATGTGCCAAAATTTAACCATAAATACTCCTACAGCGTAATGAGAACAAAAAATTTCAAATTTTGTTAAGAAAGATTTCACGAAATGCACTTTCGGAATCTACTTTTAAAATATTTTACTAACTAATTTACGGTAAAAATTTAGCACGCAATATTGTATATATTGTATTTAGAAGTCTCCGAAGAACACCCAGTTTAATTTCACTGCCACCTTCATTTCTTCACCTATAGTTTTTACCAGTTCCGCCAGATGAACAAAACAGAAATCATCTTGGAGAGGTGAACAATACCAAATATCTTCATTGGACCCTGCGTCAAGCAGGCTCTTAAAATGAATTTCAGCCAAGTGCACTAAGCTTCTAACTTCCTAAATATGATAAATTGTAGCTCATCGCTTAATTGCTCTACCAGATCACAGCTTTACTACTATCTGCAACAAATGACAACAGAAAAAAGACAAATTACTGAAAAGCAAAAATACAACATTAGTAAAAAGTAAAATGCAAAGCGATAACATGGAGTATGCAAATTCTCTAATAATTCCCTTACCACTTGGGCTCCTGCATACTCACTAAACCGTATAACCAAAAAAAGTAGCCTTTCATGAAGCACACAGTAATTGTTGAAGGAGAACAAAGATAGGAAATATTGTGCTAGCAGCCAATACCATTCTAATGTAACTACCTCGACAATTTCTAAACAACATAATGTTGCAGTGCAAATTATAGGATCTGGAGAACAAGATGTTTAGCTTCTTAAAGAATAAAGTCACCAAAGAAACATATTCTAACCTACCCATATGATCATTATTGGCATACTACCCTTATCACTAGTGGTTCTTCAAAATGCTCCTAGCTATATGAAAAAAAGTCTAGATAGAACTGTACTTAATTCCCAAGTACCTTCATTTCCATATCAAACGAGACTTGGTATGTTCGATACAGTCAAGGATGACAAAACGCAAGAACCAAAAAATAAACATAATAAAGTACTTCCTTTGTCCCATCCGAAGCTTCCCGTTTTGTTTTTTAATAGAATTTTTTTCTTCAATGTGATTTAGGAGTAATTAGCGACCCAAAAAAAGTCAACGAAAACAAATGGGAAGCTTCGAACGGGATGGATCAAGTATTACACTGAAGTATCTGGCTCAGACTCCACTATTACACTTCTCAATTGTACAGCAGGATACGTGTGCACTAGTTGAACAAGATAGAGTAACATAAATGGAGGCAGTTTCTAAGCAGCATGCGAGTGGACGAGTCATAGTAAGAGGGTGTAACTACATCTTAAAAAAAATCTCCAACACACAGACATAATCGACAGAGAGTACTTGTAAAAAATGAGAGACATACATACCATGTAGTAAGTTGTCCATCATACAGCAGAGCCCCAACATCCGTATTTCCACAATACCAAGCTCATGCCAATGCATAAAGCATCACGTGTGCCAGCATAGTTGGCCAGAACTACAACTACTTCACCAATAGGATCACATAAAAGGTAAGTTCCTAGAAATTCAATCACTTGACTTTCGGGAGCAAAAATATGAACGGGTCAAATACGTTGCAGAATAGCATGACAAGCTTTCAATTGTAATCCAGAATATAATGGACTCCTATAGTTTGATCATATCTAAGAGAGCCTCAGCTAAATAGCAAGTTCTGAAAGCTCCACTATAAAATCCTATCAGTCTATATAGAAATTATAGCTCCACTTGTAAAGAGTCTTTCTAAGTATTTCTTACAAGAATTAAACCAAACATTGCTAGGCACAAGAGCTTCAGAATTTAATGAGCAACCTTTCCAGCAGTGTACTGTAACGTACACAGGCACATGGTCAACCAACAGGAAGGAGACTGTCCAAACTCAACTAAAATCACGAAAGGGAAGATTCGCTCTTTCAGTGCATCTAATAGTATCGTTGACTTGTGAGATAACCTGAATGAAACTGACCTAGCATAACAATAGCTCCTTCGAAATCATAGACACTTTGATCTCGGAGGGAGAAAGAAAATGAGGGGTCTAAAAGTACTCTGTCTAAAATCCTGCGGAAACGTGTCCCCCAACAACATAGACACAACAAGTCTCGAATAACTTTAAACAAACATCTTTGACAATCTTCTACCTCCAAATGATGCACAAATGCCCCAACAAGAGATTCTCGCTCTTGAACTAACAATCATACACAAATTCTACTTCACAATTGCACAATTCCATAGCACTAAACTAACAATCACACGCTTACATATATCACAACAAAGCATCACATGGTCCATTAGGCATACCTCTCCTAGAGACAACTTCTAGTGCCCAACTAAATAGCCCGAAGAAAATAATATCTAAATGTCCATACAATTCTAACTAAGGTCATACCTATTCTAGAGATACAATTTACCCACTGCCAGCCAGCTCTATAGAGAATATCACAATGAGAGAAGCTATAGATAAAGAGGGTGGCATAAAAATTAACAGCAAAGTCTGTCCAAATACTTCTAAATCATGATACTGTAGTCAAAACAATACGCAGTAACCATAACAAACAAAAGCGCCAATCTGCTGTACAGATTAAGGTAGATGAAAAACATATTGAGTACTAAAGTACAGGGCATAGCATGCACAAAACCATGAAATCACACTCTTATGCCCTATTTCTCTATTCAGCAGCCGATCCACATCACTACAGGAGCCATATGCATGTGATGTCCATGTACATCTCAACGGCGATCCATCCTTGACTTATCAAGGCCCCCCCAAGAACTAGAACCATATGAAACCTTGTCTATGGCACCCTGGCGAAAGGGAGAGGAAAAAAAAAGGAATAGAGTCAACCTAACACACATTAAACTCCTCAAAAACAGTCATCCTACATATAAATATTATATATTCAACTGCCTACATATAAATATTATATATTCAACTGCCCAATAGTAAATGTCCACACCTGACGAATCCCATATCCATCTCTGTAAGGATGATATCTGGCATCGGCATTGCTGAACTTCGTCCCATATGGTCCACCTTAGCAATCAATCATATGAAGTCAGAACAATGAATTAATAGTCAGAGGAATGCATGCCTGAACGCAGCTACAGTTTCAGAAAAAGCATGAGTAGAATTTCATTCATAGTATTCTCATAAATAAAATCAAGAATCATAATGACAGTTGAGTCAGTTGCACCATCTCTGTGGGAATTAGCCGACTGATGGTGCAAATTAAGTGGCTAATTCCCACAATAGACTAAATTAAAACATATAAACTCCCCCAAACTGCAGTGAGAGAAAGAAAATAAAAATAGAAGTTTATCCTAATAACAGAAACCAGTAATTGTTGTCACAGATTTACTCTTTATGGAATGGAAACGCCAGATGTGTGTTTTTAAAGATTCAACACTGCTGTCTAAAATATAAAAATGCAACAATAAGCTTACTGTTAAACTCAACAAATCTGTCCAAAAGTAGCTTATTACTACTATGAAACAAACTATGAGTGGCTAACATAGTTAGTAATCTCCCCCCAGTACCTGCTATCTTCCTTAGTGCACCGTAGCCCAAGCCTTGCGCTACAGTGCTCCTTGGGCACCAGGGTTGGTAATAGGACATGGGTAGTGCATTATTTGGGCGATATATGATTCACCCATAGAACGGAATAGCTTGCTATTGATATGACGAGTAACGATCTTACATGCTTTTGAGATGTGCCCGGCTATCAGTTCATTAACTAGGGCTCTCTAGACAGTTTTTAGACGCATTCCTGATGAGGAGGTATCAGAGTTTAACTTAGATGCAGAAACTAGAGATGAGGAAGATAATGATCTGAGATATATAATATCCATATCACAATTATGATACTTACAATGATGAAGGTGGTCTTGATCTTCATTTAGAAGATGAGGCCTGAATGCTTATGGTTATAAGATATACAGTTTTGAGTACTTGTTATCTTTACTAGCTTCAACACATTCGTAATGTCACGAGTTACTACATTTGCATTTTGCATTTTGAACTTGGATTTGTGGAGTTTATTTTTTTATTTTGTTATTGTTATATATCACTTAAGAGTTAGGTATTTATGATCATATTATTTATTAACAGGTTGTGAGTATTGCTCCAAGGATATGATTGCACGAAGGTGCACTATGAGTAATTAATAACTATAATGCCTATATTTAATTAAACCTCTTAAGAATCCACTGGATAAAACTTTTAAAGAGTTCTTGTGAATCCTATATCTGATACAGATCATCAATCAGATTCTGCACAGCTATCAGCAAATTAATCTCATACTAGGAAAAGTACCTTTTTCATCTTAAAGACTAAAGATGTCTATGTGAAGGAAATGAGCATAATAGCACGAGAATGTTTGATCAAGGTTCCAGGAGCTCTGAATTCTGACACACAAGGACAACAGATAAAATGTAATACCTTGACATAATACCTTGACTAATTTACAATAATGGGACATAATGACAAGTATAAAAGTATGTGCAGGTTTTGAAATATGATTCGTAGACATTCATATATTCTCAGTCATCAAAGTAATGACATGCAGTGGATGAAGAAACCTTAAAACAGAACAAGAATGTGTTGACCTGCACTCCATGTTCTAGCACTGGAATTCAAAAGCTCTGACCGAAGCTTTTCCACTTCACGTGCCATGGTCACCAAGTTCTGCTCCATTGACTTCCTCTGTTCCAACATCTCAATATTTGCCTTCTTCTCATAATCAATGGCAGCTCTGCGAGTGAGATGAACTTAGCTAATGCAGAAGACAATATCTCACAGAGATAGATATTTGTAGTATGCAACCAAGACCAGTACTTGATACAGGGGCAAAGCAAACCTGTCCTTCGGGTAGTCTACATACAACAGAATCCTTTATGATATTCAAGCTTTTCTCCTACATAAATGCCTCTGGATGGAATAATCTACAGAAACTAGCTTAAGATGGAGTTATCTATAGAATCATAGTTGTGATTTCCTCGAGATAGAAATGTCATTCAGAAAAGCTCAGGGGAAAGATATAGATTTGGGTCAAAGTCTTCTCAAGATTTTAGATTTTTAGCTCCTCTGAGCATGGCCACTGAACACCTATATCAAACTCATTCTAATTCCTAGATCCGCGGTTCATGCACTTTGCATCAGGGTGAACAACTCTCCACGGAAACTTCTATAAAATTACAGGCGCTATAACTCATTTGTTGCTAACCAATCAATGTTGATTCTAAATAGGTGTTCCAATGGTTCTCCTAACCCAACATAAAGGGAGCCTAGAGATGCAACCATCGCTCGGTTGATGCCTACGTTTCAAATTTATTGAACAAATGGCGAGCACAAACAGGAGCTACGACTAAGCACTAATCTGCTGCTAACTAAAGTCAGAATCCATGTCGCTTCTACCAAATAGGTCTTATAATGGTTTTCTCCTAACCTAACAAGAAGGGAACCTAGAGATGCAACCACAGATCGGCGAATTTTCAAATTTATTGAACAGATGGTGAGCACAAACCTAGCACGGAGAATTTCTTGGTGTAGGCCCTCCAACTCAGTCCTCAACATGGGAATCTGCTGGTTATCAGCCTGCAACTTTGCTATGTCTTGAGAGAGAGTCTGAACCTGCGCAGATAACTCAAGCTTAATTGTACTAAGCCTTTTAATATCGACCTGTAGTTGAGAAGCCTCCTTTTTAAGAGGCTCTGTTGCACGAAGGTCAGCTTCCAGCTTCATGCCCCTTTCAATCAGCTCTCTAGATTGCAGTTCTTGTTCAGCACGAATATCAGCAATGACAAGATTTACACGACGTAATTCTTCTTTGGCAGCAGTTAACTCTCGCTCCAAAGCAATTCGATCTTCAACCAGTCTCCTGTTCTCGCCTAGTAGTCTGCGTAGCTCAACATGCCTAATTTCAAGTTCTTCCTCTAACAGAGCAGGATGAGGAGGCATGCGTCGGACCACAGGACCAACAGGCTCTTCCAAAGGATAGCCACGACGGCGATCAAAGGCTTCATGCTGCATTCGATTTCTCCCAGCCATCTTTGGTTTTGACTAAAAGTTAATAAGCACGCTTGTATCAAATGAAGCCGAACAACAGAAACTTTAGAGAAATTATGGAACCAGAATGGCTTCCGTGCAACAGCTATTAAATGCACTAACCGCTTTTGGCCATATAAGTTAAAGCAAAGGCTTTTCACTGATCCACGATAGCTTCTAATATACTAAACCTACTTCCATTCCCTGGTATTGCGTCCAAGTTACTACTAGCAACTTAAACGTGCATAATAGCACTTAGTACATTATGTGCAGGCTTTGCACTCCATTTAACTTGCTCAGTCTGCTGCACTCAACTTCAGGCAAGCAGACACCATATAAAGATATTTTCTACAATACGAGGTGAGGTACTTTTGGGAGAGACATTGAAACAAGTTCTAAGTTCTCAAATTCAAAAAAGTATGTCCTTTCCCACTATAATAACTCTGTATAGCTTATTCCAACATTTTCCTCCATATTTTGGAATATTTTCTTTTGAATTGAATTATATAATGAGACACTAAGTTTTCTAACTGGTAAGCATATGTCATTTCAGATTTAAGTGTTCGGACCTTGTGATGTGTCCTGAGTTTGATTAGTTTCAAACATAATAAACATAACAGTTTAACTCATTTGCCTTACTTCTGAAATGTGCATGGTTTCGTAGTCCCCTAAAAATCCTATAGAATTTCACTATGCCATGTGAAAAGAATTATACGAGTAAAAGGGTCAAGCAATTGGAAGCAATCCTGAGCATTGCAACAATGATTTTGACAATATAAAACAATATTCGGAGCTGCATCAAACAGTCGCAAAGAGTAGCTCAGTAAACTTGGGCCATCTACCCGCAATATATGTGTGTGTGTGTGTGTGTGCAACGAAAATTTGGGTTCAATAAATACATCCTAAAGATTGTTTTTGGATCTATGAACTTACAAATGTCAACATCACACACAAGATATTTACCCAATTTTACACATCATAATCATTACAACCACTGATGTTAACAATGTTAAATTCTGAATCTTTGTAAAGGAATGCGCAAACAACAATCAGTATTTGACTTCAATTAATTGTCACGAAAAACAGGAGCACAAGAGTCAAATTTAAAAGAATGAGAGTGGTAGGTTCTTAAAGCTTCCACCAACTGTATATGGAAAAAAACGTGGGTATGAGAAAACTACCCATCTACATGAAAAATAGGAAATAAAAATCATATATGATATAAAGATGAGAGTATTTATTTCAGAAAGTTATATAGGACTAATGCGATTAAAAAAAAATTGGAGGCAAATGCTCTGAAACAGAAAAATATGTAAAAAAAAAAAAATAACAATATTATAGTAATATATAATTTCCACCTAGTAACAAATATAACATTTACTCTTCAGGAAACTACTAAAAGTCCCAAACGATCGTGAAGTATATGATCAATAAACAAATAAAGTGATTACTTTGCCAGATAAAAATGAAGTCCACACTGACACAAGGCTAGTTTAAAAATCTTCATGGACGAAGAAATGAACAGAACTAAAAGATAAGATCAATATATACTCAATATCCTGACTATCATTTCTGATCTGCATCTCTTCTATTTTCACTTTTTTTTTTTTTGGATTCTCTCTATGTACAATCTGTATTTCTTCAAAGCTGTCCATCTGCCATTATAGCACAATAATTCTCACAAGACATCATCTCCTCTTTTTGGAACACTTTCTTCCCTGAAGTATCTACAAGATCTACCAGCTTGGAAGCACCGAGACAGATACGGATACGAATATGAAACTGTTAAGGGGATGCACCAAAACCCAAAAAGGTAGGATACGGATACGTGTAGGATACATTTAATGTTTAATATATTTAATGTAAACTAAAAATTATAAACTTCACATGAACACTAAATATCAAATACGACCGATAGATAGTCTTGAAAATAATTTAGAATAAAACAGGTCTCAAATTGCAAATGTGGTAATGGGCCTTTAATCAGCCCAATACTAACTAAAACCCTAAAGGCTATTACAAACTGCCGTCAAAAGAGAAATGAAAGAAAGGGGAAGATCAGCAGCTCTAAATGAAACAGGGGACGACAACATCAAAAGCAGCAGCAGTAGTGACAAACGGTGCCGGAGAAAGGATAAGCGGCCGCGAATCAGCAATGGATTATGAGAATTGAGCAAAAGCCACGAACTGGAATGGATTTCAAAAGCAGATCAGTCATTTTGTTTGACAAAGGCAGAATATCCGATCCAATTTTAATCAAGAAAAAACCTAAGGGATATGTATCAGTAACGTATCCGTATGCCGAGGCACTAAAATACAAGGACGGCTGTCTCCCTCACATATCGGTACTTGATAGGCTACCAGTAACTTCAACCAATTATTCCAGTTGCATAGAAATCTCTCCCTCTTTGGTGACATTGATCAAATATACAAGATCTTAAAACTAGAACCTGAAGACACCAGTTGCCAACTTGGTCCTTGGAGTACACGGAGGTCATCTCGCGAATTATGTGACTTACAAGAATCTACTTATTTTGTACTCATTCCTAGCACAGGCAGAATAAGAGATGAGCAAATACCCAGCCCAACACCTTCAACCATATATCCCGATGATTAAACGGTTCGGAGACAACAATTAAACAGTTCCAGAGACAATGAACCCAGAAGCCAGTATAAATTAGATGAGAAAAACATGAGATAAGGAAAAAGCAAGCTTACCTAATGCAAAGAAGGCAAGTTTAAAACAAAGTAGTATCACACAATTGACAATTCAATCAAAGAAGAAAGGCCTAATTATAGATTCGAGCTCAGAGAAACTAGACGTAACAGCAAAAATAACAATACAATATACTTGGTAAGTAAACAATTAAGGATCGGATAAAGTATAGAAACAATACCGATTCGAAGCTCACCGTAGAGAGATGGGTAGAATTGATAGATAGAGGAACACTTTTACTTTTAGGGTTTCAGTTTTCAGGTACAGTTTGCAGATCAGGACAGGTGAAGTAAACGCATGAATGGTTGGTCCTGTAAGTTTTCTTGTTTATGCGAAAAAAAATCTATTTTTTGTGCCTGTTGTGACACTTCGCATTTTGGTTTGTGAGTTGTGAGTTGTGTTTTGGTTGGTGGAAAGATGGGGTTTATAAGGGGGGAGTTTGTCGGGGGAATAGGGAGAGAATCAGGTAAGGCGTGTTTCTGGAGCAGATATAGGCTACCAGCTTTTGCAGTGTACAGAGAAGGTTCTTGTTTGTTTTCGTATATATCAACCCTTTTATTTCTTCTTCATTTAAATCTCAATCTCTTTTTTTATAATTTCTAGTTCTAGAGAGAGATGAGTAAAACTAAAAACAAGAAAACGAAAAAACTAATAATTATGGAAATGGAATGCATGTCTCTCTGAGAATGTACACTATAGCTAAGTAGTGATTTCAGTCGGCTCGAAATTAAACATCATTATTTAGTTTTAGGTATTGTACTGTACTGATTTGTGTCTTGCACTGTTACGGATGTTGCAGAATTAGATGTAGGTTTGGGTCGGCTAGCTCTTAATTAATTCTTGCCTCTTCTTTGTCTCCGCTGCCTGCTACGGCTACCTCTACTACTTAAATATCACTACCCTTTTCTTATTTCTTTTTCCATGTTAGAAAACCTCAGACGTTAATCCTTCGGATTTAGAATGTGCACTGGGTAAACATTGTAACAAGTTGCGATAGACTTATACTCAGAAAGTATTAAAAACAAAATTGGGACAAATTCACCGTCCAATACGATCAAAGGTGTAAGCTATAAGAATAAGAGACGAAGGGTTATTCTCAAAG
>JAYMSQ010000010.1:0-11175 GCA_036897845.1 Plantago media
AAATGAAGAAGAGAAAAGGAAAAAAAATTCTAAGTGCAAAATGCAATGAATGAAACAACAATCATTTTGTTAAAATGGGTTTGCATTTTTCCTTTGGGTTCCATATCATTCCTGACTTAACAGGCGTACACATTCCTTCTTCCCTCAATCTTTTGTTGGTCCTTTACTCCTTTCCATAAACTTTGAGCTTAGAAGGCTTAAGACTGCACACCTCGATGGAGCTCTAAACATTCCCCAAGTTTAATCCCTCACCCCTCCTCATTATGCGTACAGCTTCGAGGATACATGTTGAAGTATGGAGGACGGTTCGAAAATTACTTTTCCAGACACCGTGTTACTCATATTATCTGCAGCAATCTTCCTGATAGTAAAATCAAGAATTTCAGGTATTTTTTTTATTTTGTAAAGATGTAAAAGGTATGAGCGGAGTGTGTAGGTGCTCTTGAGTTGGCCTTCTTTTCTTGTCAATGGCAAAGCACTATTTGAATGTTGTTATCTTTTTTTTTTTCCAGATTAGTCGAAGAGTTTTTGAAATGATGAAACGTGAGAACTTGGCCGATAAGTTGGTTTCAGCATCTGCAGGGGTATCACAACAGGATGCGAAAACATTTCAACAAGGTAAGACTGAGTCCCGAACTAATGCGTGGCTGAACAAAGGATATATGGATGGTTCGAGTTTGGGGGAAGTTGAAAGTAAGAGCAAACCATTTGAACTGTACAAAAGGCGCACGACTATTGTTGTAAAAAGGAAACTGTTTCTCGATGTTGTTTGTGAAGCTCTCTCAGAGTACAAGTATGTGGGCCCAAAACAGAGGGATGATTTAGTCTTGGCTTGCAGGTAAGATTATCATTTTCTGCCTATGGAACATGACTATTTTTTATTTGCCGTGCACATTTGTAAGGCAATAAGCAACTTTCTACCTTCATGATTCTTGTTAGATGAATCATATTGCTTCTTTTCGTCTTTATCCCATTTCAACAATTGGTCGCTTGATCAGAAACTCATTTATTTGCTAGATATAGTTTATCTGTAATATGCTGATGGAAGTTGTTTAAAGGGTTCCCATGGTGGAATGTAATGCTTGGTCAAATCCATAGCATTACTAAAAGATTTTGTGCTTGATGGAAAAGGCTAAAAATTGGTATGAAGATGCACAACAACAATATTAACATTTCCATAGGATTATAACAATTAATAGCACAACAAAACCAAAGATTTGGATCGAGTTTCTTATGACATTCGCCGGAGACAATATGCCGGAAGAACACTCGATAAAAACAGGTAAATTTGACTTCCAAAAGTTACCGATACTTACCGGGTGTCAACTGCTACTTGAACGAAATTGAGTTTCGGTCTCAATGCAACTGGAATCAAGTGAAATGGTTCAATATCGAGATCGTACGAGACCAATTTGCGGAAGGTGTTCAAAACAGAGTGTGATGAATAAATCGATCGACTGACCGGAATTTGTTGTTGTTTTTGGTGGTTTCTGAGTTGTTTTAGTAAATTAATTTAATTATAAAGATAATGGAATTGGTTTTAGGTAGAAATAACAAGTATTGAGGAAGATATGATCGATTGAAGTTGGTGTTCAAATTCGCGACTGGCTGCCTCTATTTATAGCCGGATTTTCCACCTTGTTGATGGAATGATTCATGATGTTTAAAACATGAAAGTGGAGCATAAATGAGTTAGCTTTAATCTAAAAGTGGAATCGGGGCATTTGATTAATCGAGCACTGAGATAAAGGCAAAAGAGTGAAGGTCTTTCGGCTGAATTGGAAACCCATTCACGTGAATAGTAACCTGGAGGCTTTCGCGACACTTGTTCTTACTAAAACCGTCACTAAAGTCTTTTTCTTGAAAAAATTGCTTTTAACGCGCGATTTTGATCCGATTTCGATCGTTCGACGACTCTAATAAATGTTTCTCAACATTTAAGAGTCGTTTAAGATGAAAATATATTTTTCATATATTTTCGAGATTCAAGTCGGATTTCTTCCTCACTTCTTCTTTTTAACAAATATTAAAATAACATAAGAAAAAAAAATTTAAATTAAAATCTTATTCATATCATAATTGACGATAATAAATTAATATAATCAACCGAAATACGATAAAATTATTACTAAAATATTATTTATACCTGTTTGAATATCCGAGTTGTCACACTCTCCCCCTCTTGGGAAATTTGGTCCCCAAATTTGATTAGGACTCAAATAAATCGGGATATTGTTTTCTCATATCCTCTTCTTTTTCCCAAGTGGCTTCTTCAACCAGGTGGTTTCGCCATAGTACCTTAACTAAGGGGATTGCTTTGTTCCGAAGTTCTTTTACTCTCGTATCAAGAATCTTCACCGGTTTTTCCTCATAGGTCAAATCCTCTTCCAATTGTATATCATCTGCCCTGATAACGTGGGTCGGATCAGGATGATACTTCTTCAACTGTGACACATGGAACACATTGTGGATTGCAGTCAAGTTCCGAGGTAGTTGCAGTTCATAGGCGACTTCTCCAATTCTTCTTGTAATCTCGAATGGTCCGATATACCTTGGAGTAAGCTTTCCTCCTTTTCCGATCCTGCGGATTCCTTTTCTCGGTGATACCTTAAGGAATACTTGATCATTTACGCGGAATTCAAGATCCTTTCTTCGGTTATCGGCATAACTCTTTTGTCGATCCTGAGCAGCTTTTATTCGTTGTTTGATGATTTGTACTTTGTCGATTGCATCTTGGATCACTTCGGGATTCATGATCTGATTCTGATCAGTAGTAACACCTTCCCTTTCTTCCAGATCCCAATTAATTGGAGATCGGCATTTTCGACCGTAGAGAGCTTCGTAAGGTGCCATTTTGATAGTCGCTTGATAGCTGTTATTGTAGGCAAATTCGACTAATGGCAAGTGCTTATCCCAATTTCCAGGAAAATCTAAAGCACATGATCGTAGAAGATCTTCCAAGAAACCTATAGTCCGCTCGGACTGTCCATCCGTCTGTGGATGTGATGCTGTACTGAAATTCAACTTCGTGCCTAAGCATTTTTGCAGTTGTCGCCACAATCTTGAGGTGAATTTCGGATCTCGATCTGATACGATGCTAACTGGAATACCGTGTAATCTGATGATTTCTCCCTTATATAGCTCCGCGAGAGTCTCTACATTGTACTGGGTCTTCACAGGTAGAAAATGAGCTGATTTTGTCAAGCGATCAACGATTACCCAGATGCTGTCGAATCCTCTAGTTTTGGGTAAACCAGTTACAAAGTCCATAGTGATCTGATCCCATTTCCAACATGGAATAGGCAATGGTTGAAGTAAACCTGCAGGCCTCTGATGTTCTGCTTTAACTAATTGGCAAGTTAAGCATTTCTGAACATATTCTGCCACGTCTTTCTTCATTCCATTCCACCAAAAATTTTCCTTCAGATTCAGGTACATCTTTGTTCCTCCTGGATGAACTGTATACGGTGTCTTGTGGCCTTCTTCCAGAATTTTCTCCTTCAAATCGGCTGGAATCCAGATTCGTTTTTCGAACCATATTACTCCTTGATCATCCGTTCTCAATTTTGCTTTGTCCTGTTCTGATCCATTCTTCAACTCTTGATATTCTGAATCCTTGAGTTGGGATTCTTTGATTTGTTGATACAAATCTGATTGTATTAGTAACCCTGCACATCGTGCATGAGTTTTTACTTTTACGATCTCTTTAATGCTTAGTGGTGCCACTTGAGCCACTTCTTTCTTTCGACTCAGTGCATCTGCTACCACATTAGCTTTACCTGGGTGGTACGATATCTTACAATCATAATCCTCTAGGAACTCCATCCATCTGCGTTGTCGCATGTTAAGCTCTTTTTGCGTAAAGAGATACTTCAGACTCTTGTGGTCTGTGAAAATCTCAAATGTGGTTCCATACAGATAGTGTCTCCACTTAGCTAGGGCAAACACGATTGCTCCTAGTTCTAAGTCGTGGGTAGGATAATTTTGTTCGTGTACCTTCAACCTTCGGGATGCGTAGGCAATTACCTTACCTCGCTGCATTAGAACACATCCATAGCCTTCATGAGACGCATCGGTGTAGATCACAAAATCTTCGGTACCTTCTGGTAAGGTCAGAATTGGTGCTGTAGTCAATCTTTTCTTCAGCTCTTGAAAACTTTCTTCACACTTGCTGTTCCACTCGAACTTTACATTCTTCTGGGTGAGTACGTTCAATGGCTTAGCAATTCGTGAAAAATCTTGAACGAATCTCCTATAATATCCTGCCAAACCGAGAAAACTTCTAACTTCTGTAGGAGTTTCCGGTTGCTTCCACTGGAGTACAGTGTCAATTTTATCCGGATCCACTTGTATCCCGTCCCCGGATATCTTGTGTCCTAAAAATTTTACCTCAGGCAGCCAAAACTCGCACTTACTGAATTTGGCATACAATTGGTGTTCCTTCAGAGTCTGCAATACCATTCGGAGATGAATTGCATGTTCTTCTTTCGACTTGGAATACACCAAAATGTCGTCGATGAATATCACCACGAATTTATCAAGGTAGTGTTTGAAAGTACTGTGCATTAAATCCATGAATGATGCAGGTGCATTGGTTAGACCAAACGGCATTACTACAAACTCATAGTGACCGTATCTTGAATTGAAAGCGGTCTTAGGGATGTCTTCTTCACGGACCCTAAGTTGATAGTATCCTTGTCTTAAATCCATCTTCGAGTAAACTTGTGATCCTTGTAGTTGATCGAACAACTCGTCTATTCGTGGAAGTGGATACTTATTCTTAGTCGTGAGGTTATTCAATCCTCGGTAATCAATGCACATTCGCATGGATCCATCCTTCTTCTTAACAAACAGTACTGGGGCTCCCCATGGTGAACTGCTAGGTCGCACGAAACCCTTTTCAATCAACTCTTGAAGTTGAGTTTGGAGTTCACGTAATTCTGCTGGGGCCATCCGATACGGTGTCCTCGAAATTGGTTCTGCACCTGGAACAGTCTCTATTACGAACTCGACTTCTCTTTCCGGTGGTAAAGACTTCAATTCTTCCGGAAAAACATCGGAGAATTCTTTCACCACGTCTACATCTTCCATCTTGTTTTTGTCCTTCGAGGGATTGATCAAGTACGCTAGGAAGGCTTGGCATCCTCGCTTCAAGTGATGTTGAGTCTTCGATGCAGAGATGATAGACGAACGTGTTGAATTTCGTTGCTTCGATTTAGTGATAGTTAACGCGTTTAAACTAATCTTCTTGGTTCGACAATTAAGCAAAACGTGGTGCGTGTATAGCCAATCCATTCCAAGGATGAGGTCATACTTTTGTAGGGGTATTTCAATTAGATTGGCTGGATAGACTTTATCGTTTAGCCTTAAGGGACAGTCAGTATACATCTTGTCTGTTAATACGTCAATCCCTAAAGGTGACTCCACTTCAAAGTAGTAAGGTAGCTTTGCAGGTAGCAAGTCTAATTTCTTAGCAAACTGTTTGTTTATGAACGAATGCGTAGCTCCTGAATCATATAAGGCAATACCAGAAGTAGATGCGATAAACAATGTACCTTCGATGGTCTCATGACCAGAAGGTTCTCCCTGGTCAGCAGTCAGCACATAAGCTCGTGCTCTCGGGTTGCCTTGACCTTGAGCAGGTCGCTGGTTGTTCTGGTCGGTGTTCTTCGGCCATTTGGTACATTCTTGAGTAGAGTGTTGGTTACTCCCACACTTCAAGCATACACCCTTCTTTCTCCAGCACTCATTCTCCACGTGTCCTGGCTTCTCACAGAAGCTACACTTCTTGTCCTGATAGGGCCTCTTGTTATTTCCCGGGTTGCCATTTCCTCGGTTCCCAGTATTGTTTCCATAAAATTTTCGTTTATGGTTATCCCGGAAACCTTGATTATCAGACTTCTTAGTCTGACCTTGTTCCTTAGACTGACGCAGTTCCTTGACTCCTGCCTCAATTCTCATGGCCTCTTCAGTTGCAGTTACATAATCCACAATGGGTCTTCCCAACAAGAGCCATCTTAATTCATTCTTCAATCCATCAATGAACCTACGTACCTTCCTTTCTTCGTCATCCATGAAATACGGTACATACTGAATGAGGCGTGTGAATTCTGCCTCATAGGCTCCGACAGACCTACTGCCCTGAGTTAGATTCAGAAACTCCTTTTCCCGATTCTCCCGGATAACCTTCGGGATGAATTGCTGTGTGAATTCTTGAACAAACATAGCCCAGGTAGTTGAAATTTGCCTTTGCTCCCACTTCCTACTGGTAATGAGCCACCAGTCATGAGCGGCCGCATCCAATTGGTAGGAAGCATATCGGACCTTTTGTTCGTCCGTGTACTTCAGTACATTGAAGATTTTCTCCATACCTTTCAAGAATTCCTCAGCCTTGCGATCATCACAGGCACCGAGGTAAGTCGGAGGGTTAAACCTGAGAAACCTCTCCAAGATCTGATCGTCTTCCCTGACAGGCGCTGGAGCTGGGTTTCTCTGGAAGCCTTGCAACTGCTGAGTCAGTTGGTTCCAGAATGCTGCCATCTCCGGGCACGGATTCTGTGCCGGTGGTGTTTCCGACCCCACTGGAGATGCGGTAGGTGGGTTTTGTGGTGCCCCGCCTTGTCCAGCAATAGATGACGACGATCCAGTTTGTTCAGCCATTTATGTATTCTGAGATGACACAATTGATTTAGAATAGTTGTTTGAGATTAAGCAAAGTCGTATCTTCATTCTCTCAATTGGAAAAGTATACTGTAATTCATGATACAACAGAAATAGGAAATGCAACGATAGGATCTCTAGGTTTATTACACACTGGTATCCTAGAATAGATTAATCCCATGTTTACGACGATCCGGTTTGTTCTTCTGGATCTTCTTCTGGATCTTCTTCTGGATCTTCCTCTGACTCTTTCTCAGACTCAGAGTTCTGCACTGGGAGCACAAGCAGCTCGAACTGTTTCGGAACACTCATTCGTGCTGTGTACCGAGCCCGTTTCCTGCTTGGGCCAGGAACATCCCTCAAACGAGTCTCCGTGTCTAAATCGGTCCCTGTCATCTCGTATTCCTCTTGTGTGTTCTGGAGCTGTTGAATCAGTTCGGCCACGGTTTCAGTACATCTTTGACTCTCTTCATGGAGTCGCTTAGCCCTCTGGGTCAACTCTTTACAGAATTGAACACACTTGTGGCGCTGCGAATCTCGGTCTGCGCGGGTCCGCTGTAACTCTAAATCGAGCTGTTGGGCCCTTTCCTTGAACAGTTGGCGTTCAAGGTGGACTTTTCCCATCCAGTCTACGACACTGTCGAGTTCGGGGTTTGGGTTGCGAGAAGGTCTTGCCATTTCTGCGGGCACACGAGAAATGAGGAAGAAGAAAATAAAAGATACAAAATGAAGGTTAAGTTGGAATAGGGTTCGGTTTTGGACATATATATATATATATAGAGGTTTAACTACAACACTCCCCAAAACCCCTTGATTTTTGAAAATCTTTGAAAATCTTTTTCAGATATGGTTCCTTTGGTTCAACCAGCGCTCTGATACCACTTGTAGCGCCCCGAGATCGGTAGGGTCGAACGTCCGGAACCAAATCAGTTTTAAACACACAATACATAATTCTTTAAGAAGAAATAATGTACAATTTATTACAAACCAGCCAGAGTGGCAAAAAAATGCGGAAGACTTAAATACAAAAATCCGTCACAGCGGATGAAAACACAACTTCAAACTTTTCTTTTATTTAACCAAACAAGCTCAAACCCCACTCGAAGGTTACCTTCCCGAACTACTCAGATGTACCTGGGAAAGGAATAAGTATACAACAAAGAGAGAGAGAAAATAAGTCGACATGACTTAGTGAGGAATAATAATAGTAGGTAACTAAAAATGTAGAATAGAGTTACTTCCATCTAAAATGACAGAACAGTAGGAGCACAAGGCTTTACGTTGGTACTTGAATCCATGGATGGATAAGTTTTAGTTGTTGACCATGTATGCGGTCAAAAGTGCTAAGTGTACTGCACAAAGTTATTGTTCGTCCATTAGAAGGACAAGTTCAATTGAGTACCGATTAAACGGTAAGGTGCTAGGCGCACAAGTTATTGTTGGTCCATTAGGAGGACAATTAATTTATTAAGTTGTTAGACATTGTTCTGGCATATGTATGGATAACCCTGAGTTGGCAATTTGCATACCACTCGGCGAGTTGGGACCTATAAAAAGGCCGATCCTCCCGCCTGGGTCAGACCCTCGCAAGGTATCTGCCCTGCTAGTCAGTCCCTTAAATAAGCATAAGCTAGCGAGTCGGTGCTATGATGGGCAACCGCTCAATTTGCGAGTAGTGACCTCGGGCGCCGCTTTTATTAGGAGGCACGATCTCCAGCGACCCATCTTGAAGACTGTGAAATAGTCTTATAATTTAAATGTTTCAAGCCCATGTAATGAGTGATTCGCAAATCCTCGGGCAATAATGTTTAGAACTACAGGTTTCCAATGCCAAGATACAAAGTCGAGTTTCAGGTTCGGTTGATCAACACCAAGTCAGTAATTTTGATAATATTAAGTCTTAATGACTTTTATTAGATTCAAACAGATTTGTAATGTCAGTAATCGTATTGTCGTGGTACAGACTAGTCTTATCATAAACTATCTAGTAGTACTAGAGGCAATAATAAAAATAAGCTGAAACGTTAACGATTACGAAATGAAGATAACAATTTTCCCAGGGCAACATGCCGAAAACTCTACTTACAATATTAAAGTAAGAATTTCTTCTCACTTACAAAAGTAATGTAAGAGCTTCTTCTCACCTGATAAAGGTTGACGAGTTTTGAGGGTGAGTTGGTTAAGCGAGCTAGGGATCCAAGTTCGATCCTGTTACCAGAAAGTCGATGCGTTACGACTTAGTTCGGGATTAAACGATTCAAAGGTAAATAATATACAAGATTGAAAAATAAATTCATTCCTGAAGAGTTACAAGTTGTAACTTACAGAAACAGAATGTTTAGAGTAATTATTCAAAGATATAATTTTATTGAGTTTTCAAATAATTATTAAATAATATTTTAATAGGTTGCGAATCGTATAACAATTTTAATAATTACATACGAGTCCAGAAAATTACGAAATAATTACACTGAGTTCCTAACACTGGTAGGTACGTATAATAAAATTTTGGGATTTTAATTCGCAGTTTTGGTATTTATTAATAGCTATTAGAACCATAATTATATTTTTAGTAAATCCAATCGAATCCAGAAAATTAAGTAAAATTTACAGTATGTTAAAAATACCAATACGAACGTTGAGTAAAAATATCATAATTTTTGGAGTCGTGAATAATGTCCGAATCATTTATTGACGTAATATTAGAATAGTAATCCATTTTTAGTAAATATTCGAAAGTCCAGAAAATTATGAAAAAAAAATATATTTAGTTCTGAACACTTTGAGGGATTTTACATACAAATTTTAGAATTAATGGACTTGAAATGAAAGAGTTAAGCCACAAAGACTTCTTTGAAAAACTTTTAAAAGTATTTGGAGTCAAAATGCAAATATTGAAAGTTATAACTCTCAAATGTGATTTGCAAAAGGGTCCAAACTGTAAATGATCAAAGGTCAGGGTTTAAATAAGGAATTTCCAAAGTTTGGGGTTCAAACTGTAATAAAATGGTTTTCATGGAAAATTGCAAAGTGGTCCTTGAACTCTTATAACATACAAACTAGTCCCTGCACACAGAAAACTTGAAAAATGCAATGAAGATCGATCAATTCCGGTTTTTGTGCTTGATGGAAAAGGCTAAAAATTGGTATGAAGATGCACAACAACAATATTAACATTTCCATAGGATTATATCAATTAATAACACAACAAAACTAAAGATTTGGATCGAGTTTCTTATGTATACGTTCAATTATTTTTCTACTCAGACAGCTTCTGTTTCAGGGTCCGTTCAGGTATCAAAACGCAACTGATTTTATAATTTAAATAGCCTGTAATCATCTACACAGAAAGAGGAACGCGTGGATATAAGATACGAGATAATCCAGTGGATAACGAAGAAGATACGAGGGGATGAAGGCAAACAAAGATTTGGGGTCGAAAACTTACCGAACGGAATCCAAATGGAGGAGCCTGATGAAGATCGATTGTAGGGGACTGAGCGAGGAATTGGTCTTGCTTTTAAATGGAATGGAAAGCTAAGATGATGATGAATACTGATGTACTTGCTCAAGTAGAAAGAGTAAGATCAGCGGCCAGAATACGTCAAAGGCAAAGAAGAGAGCAAATGACTACAGAAGAAAGAGAAGCACAACGTACTCGAAGACGTTAGAATTATCGTACCCGAACAGGTATGCTAACACGTGGAAGTGAAGAAAACTGATTGTGACTTTATATTGTTAGATGCTCTACACTTCTAATTTTTGTTTTCCTAGACTTTCCAAAGAGTGCAGACCTTTTAATTGTCGATTTGTTCTGTATGTTTAAATTGATTTCAATTACAAATTAAAGTTTTTGTTTAC
The DNA here is from genome assembly GCA_036897845.1 of Plantago media. NCBI lineage: Eukaryota > Viridiplantae > Streptophyta > Magnoliopsida > Lamiales > Plantaginaceae > Plantago > Plantago media. Next base: position 10,522 of record JAYMSQ010000010.1, read on the forward strand.
AGTCTTTGTTAATTTTTCTAATAAAACTTACATTTTCATCAGGTGCTGCTCCACATCAAACAATCCCTATGCCGGATCCTTTGGTTAATCTCCATGAAGTCCACGTTCAACAAGGTTAATTATTGCACTTTCTTAGTTGCACGCAGAATTTATACGAATCATTTTTTGTCTTTAACCTCAAACTATCCAACAAACTACAGATTCAAACTTGCACATTGGAACCAATCAATCCCATTCACATGCTCCACTGCAACAACCTTTCGGTTTGAATAACCTCCACGATGTAGAAGTCCAAGAAGGTACCATTAATTTATCGAATCATTCACATCTGCTATTGTATACAGTTTTATGATGAAGCTCTACTTAATCAAATCTCAACTATTGTCATCAGCATATGTGAATGATATGCAGATTAACGAAGGTAATTTTTATTTAATTCTACAATTATATTTTTACTAACGTAGGTACCTAAGACTACATTTTCAGTCGATAAAGAATAATCGTATTGCTTTTTACAAACAATATGGAGTAAATATATCCTGGATTATTTTCTATATGCAGGTTTGACTGTGGGAAGGTGTCGATTCATACCATTATCATACAATCCTTTCATCTCTAATGGGAGGGCGACTAATATTGAACAGGGCTCAACCT
>JAYMSQ010000011.1:0-11150 GCA_036897845.1 Plantago media
TATGATGTGCGGACATTTTAACTTAAAACCTGGCATTTGAACACATTTTGCTAAACATTTGGAACTTATTCATGCAATGAAAAACTTACGTCAACCAACATATGACATTAAATCAATTTATCACCTTAACGAAACATATCATATGTATTCACGTCGTCTTATATCCGAATTCACTAGAGAGAACCAAACCTATTATATTAAAAATAATACCAATCTCAAGAACAAGATCCAAGATCAAATCAATAACCCAATTCATGAGACACAATTCAGTAATTTTGGATAAGTAGGTAAAATCAAGAAAACTAAAATTGGGATAAGTGTTTTTAAAGGAGCCTTTATATATATACATTGAAGTAGCTACATACCGATCTGTCAACCAAATTGCGTCTGCTCACGTCATCATTTCTGTTCCTAAGAGTGTCCCATATTTCTACCGTTGAAGCTGTGAAATTCAACCGGCACATGAAGAAATGATTTGTTTCCAGAAACGGAATTGATATTGTGGAGCACTCATCAGGAGAGCCCATATAGTCTGTCAAAAGGTTTTCGATACTTCCATCGTATTCATTTGGTTCAGCTGGTGTGATTCTTTTGACCAGTTCCTGCATACGTTTTCAAGTTTAAATAAAAAGTACCCTGAAATTGTGAATAATAGTTTTTGTTGTAAGATGGGAGTTATGTTTTTACACAAAAGAAAATGGGGAAAACCCAGTGACGGCTCTTTTCCGAGCAACCTTTTCTCTCCGACCAAGTTAAATGTGCAACAGCATTTAAGATCTGTATGCAGGAACGGTGCAATGTTAGTAGTTCACAATAGCAAAGTATTTCTATATAAAAAAATGCCCACACGGCGTTACACTAGTAATAAAAGCCCTTACGTCATCCATAAAGCATTCCTCCCAATACATGGTTATCATGCTCTGACGATGAATCTGACCGACCACCTTATAGTCCAACAACACCTCGCTGCATACAAGGTAAAAATTAGATTCAGTAAATATTCATAGTAATTGTAAAAGGACAAGTACTGACTAAGGCTTCAGAACTACACCTGTTAGGTCCAGAGTAATTTGTCAGGTACTGGTAAAGAATATCACATGCGTTTGGCATTGCTTTACGGATGGATTCTAACATGTCAGGCTTAGAAGTAACATCGTCCCTGTTGTTACTTTTTGAATGTGTGGCCACACGTCCAATCATAGTATTATGATTATCTTGCGTTGTATCGGTGTTTATGCCTAAACTGTCATAATCCACATTGCAATTATTCTTCTTTGTATCTGACGTTTGATTTCTCATCTTCTTCTTGCCTGAGGGAGTTAGTGGCCTAATTTTCGGCTTCCAAGGACTTTGTTTTGCTTTCTTCTCATTAATCGCAAAATTTTCAAAATTCTGATTGGCAGTAAGCTCATCGATATCATTACAATAAGTCTTCCCGTTTGGCCTCGACTCTTGGAGAGTTTCTTGCAGTTTTCTTTTGTTCCTGAAATGAAAATTAGTGGTTTACCATGGTTACATCATATTCAAATATACAAATACGCCCAGATATCGTCCAAATAGGTCATGACCACTACCTTGAGACAGTAGTCACAGATTGCTGGCTCAACCAATCCGCGATGTATTGGCGTGCTTTTGAGGAATCCTCCTACATTTAATCAAAACACTAAGATAACACTTAAACGCATTCTGTATAACTACACACTGAATGCTAATTTACCTCGTTATTCAGGGTTTGCACTGCGTAATTGGATGCAATCATCATCAAACAGACATATAATGTTGCGTCCCTCCTGAGTAAATTTTAATTAATTAAGATCAATTAAAGAATCGACGTATTGTTTGATTCTTTTGTAGGCACATTACTTACTCTTTACGTAGTGGAGACACATCCGTCTTCCATGAAAAATTGAATTCCCACATATCCTTCCTTGGGTCAAATCGATCCTTGCCCAAGATTATCCGCATGTTATCTTGAATGGTACGAGCCTGTTACAAAAAATATAAATTTACAACTATCTACCATCAAGGTTTTAACGATTATGCGTGAGTGAAACTTACAACTTGTTTAACTATAGCATTCCGTGTAAGCTTCTTCTCAACTGAGAAATCTGTATCCCACACATTGATAATGCACGAAGCTATATTGAAAACTGCTATGAACCAATGATTCGGATCTTGTCTTACAGGAACAATCACTCTTGTGGCACGTTTTACATCACCGTTGGTCTTGCTTACTAGTCCCACAAACCAATTCGACAGGTCTGTATCCATGGTGTATGGAATGAACCAGTCCCCGGTATCATGCTCTATTGCCAGTTGTGTGCACGCCATTGCCACACAATCAATGACCTTCAAATGCAGCATAAATATCAGTCATTGATCCATATTTTTTTCTATAAATACGGATAATAAATAAGGGAGTTCTTACACATGAGGCAACTGACTTTCTCGTCCAGTAATTGTTCAAATCAGCCATCCTTAGTATGCGCGGGCCAAAGTCAAGCACATCCATACTGCAAATCACAATGGCTTGAAATTAGATGTCTGGATTTTGTTGGTGTAAACAAATCCTTGAAGACAACATGGAATGCAGTGAAGTGTGCATACCTTGGATCTTCAGTGTGATTGTTCATTGACTTTGATAGCAGTTCTTCTGAGCTTTCACCAAGTACAGTAAATGGTGGTTCTATGTTGTATTCTGCGAGATGGAACTTGTTATATGTGTCAAACGCATTGCTATATGTAAGTTTCTTCCTTCCTAGTATTTAAGTATTTAATACCTTTCCAACTATCATCTTGTAGATGCTCACGAATGGTGTCTTGAACTCTAGATTTGATTGTTGCCTCTATAGCTGCCTGCATACCCATTATTGTCTTATTTAGGTCCTTTATCCCCTCCATAATCTGAGCTTCTACGCCATCACGTGCCATAAACTGTGTTGGGGCAAGCAGTTCTGCAATTTGTTGCAAAACTTTATGTCCACCGTGGGAGTCATCCTTAGTCTCCCCACGAAACGGAGGGATCTCGACAGACTGCACATTCTTGCCATTGTATTGGTTGAATATTTTGTCATCTATATTAGCTGTATTCTGACGGCATGTGTTCCGAAAATGGTCATCCTCCAACAATTTTTCCTCATAACAATTAATCCTGCATGCCTGTAATTAAAATCGTTATTCGTTAATGTTCAGGGAGAGAAAGCTAATGTAATTAATGGGGTCAATTACCTTTGGTTTTTGGAAACCTCCAGACTTGGTGAAACCACTTGTTATGGCAGTCATTGCAGACTCGGTCAGCTGCTCAATATATGGTGGCGCATCTGGCGTTATCTGTACTTTTGCTTTAGACATGCTAGTTGGAACAACACGGCTATAGAAGATTATCTACAAATAATTATTGTGAACAAAATTCTGAATTAGTGGTATTTCACATTACTCGGATGTGTCTATGCAATTACAATATAATACGATACCTGAAGCAGTACTGAACACCCATAGAGATATGTTCTTTTTTTAGAATTCTCAGGACTGATCCATAGGGAAATACTCTGGTTCAGGTATTCTCTTACCAGCCTGGCCCAGTTCATGTTAGATATTTTGTCCATGTCCGTTAGAGCGTTAAGAAAAGACGCAGGTGTACTGCCAAATTCTGATTCTGGAAAGAGTAATACACCAAACACATAGACTAGATAACATATTTTCAACTCTTCTCCCGCCAACTCTCCAACTGATGAGGACCTTCCGCTAGCCAACTTATGTTCAAGGGTCACCAAATTGATCCTATCACAGGCACCTTTCTTTGACGCAATAATTTCGAAAAACGATCCGTATTTAACTAATCCTATGTTGTTTCCTGGATCAATTTCGATTATATCTCCTGAAGCAGGAATCCCTAGTGCACGCCCAACTTCATAATCTGTGACATTGATTATCCAATCATGTACATTCATTATACTCTCAGTTGGATCGTAGCTCAATAAAAGCCATTTGATTAACTTCCGGTCCAAAGTGTTGATTTGAATGTTTGCTATTGCTTCAAATCCTGTTCCCTTCACAGCATTACATAGTGTACCATTTCTTTTTAAATCCTTGTTGACTTTAGTCAATTTTCCAAGAGATAGACGTGTCTGATATTTCACGGGTTCCACCTGTTTTACCATCAAGCACAAATTAAAGTCAGATAATGTAAAATCTCCCATATCATGGTGTAGTTAACTACATGTGTATGAAAAGTATGCGCCAGAAATCCTTTTCTCACCTGTTTTTGTTGACTATTATTCATCTCGGCACTGCACAAACCGTACTGAATTATAAGTAATCAAGCGAATCATAAAAATAAGAAAGGTTACAGGTTGTGTTTTATGAAATACAGAATAATTTCCATACTGAGAACTATACCAACACGTTCAGTAAATATCAAAGTTCAAGTTGTAAGTAGCAAAACACGGTCTTGTGATTCCCTCAGTTGGACAATCGACCAGATGGATTGATAGGAAAAAAGTGGAGGTCTTCGTATTGTTTTTTAGTTACAGGGTTGACAATCTATCCGGCAGGAAGATAATTTTGATCATATACCTGATATTCAGCTGCCTTCTTCCAGATCATGCAATTTGTTCAAGATTAAGAGTACTGCTAAAATACATTGGTTCTTATAAAGCTAATTCAGTGAAGTTTTTTGAGCGTACAATAACTATTGTTTGAGTCACTAATAAATTCAGATTATAGGTTAGGAAATGACTAAAATCTGTTATGAAATGTGTAGCCGCTTGCTCCGTATTTTAGAATTTTCTCGTAAATGGATTCTTTGGATTCATTGTATTTAGACTTTAACACTTGGAGTGAAATAATTCTAAATCCAAACAGATGAAAAAAGTACACGTATGATCGGACTTGAATAATAATTTCTGACTGGTTCATTTAAGATTGGGAATTTCCTAACCGGAGTAATGGAAAGTACGATCCTTATGCAATTCAATAATTCAAGTTTTACAAATAATGTTCGCATATACACAACTGTTATCCTTGTTGAAATAAATCTATGTTAGTATATGTAGCTTGCACACTTGTCATCAATGTCATACATTTGCGCTGTTATGGTGTACAATCTGAATGGATCCATCATGAGTAATAATAACTACGTGTAAGTTTAACAATTATTGCAACATTGCAGTTTTTAAACTTACAAATAAAAAAATAGGGATGACAAATGGCAAGAAGTGGAAGGATCCTTTGAAAAAACAAAAAGAACTGATGTTCACATATTAAGAAAAGCTTTGCGTCTTAGCGAATTATAGTGTTGACAATCAGATTTTCTGACAACAAATTAATCAAAGAAAAAATCCTAGCATCAAACACTGACTTCAAAGGCAAATTTACAACCATAGTGAGCTTGAATTAGCCATAATACCTGATTCAACCGTCCCTTATCAACTGAAACAAATTAGCCCCAAATAACAAAACGTGAATCTCTGCAAAATGAAAAACAAACGTTACAATATGGACCAATTACTTGTGTAAGATAATAGTAGAGTATAAATGTAGGAGCTCCTTGAGAAGAATCTTTAATGTTTTCGAGAATGAATTCAGTTTCTAATATAGACATTTTTCAAATTATTTTATCTTTTAAATCTTCTGTTATTCTTTTTTCTTATCCCAATAAAGCAAATACTCTCCTATTTTTTTGGTAAAATACTTGCACCGCTTGTTAATCTGGCAAACAAACCTGCAAATCCATGTACACAAAATTTAGGCACAAAAAGATCAATCCACACAGGGAGTGGTCCGCAATATTCAAAGTTCAGTGTATCTAAATTAAAAGTAACTTCACAAAACATCCATTTATTAACTGTAATAATAATCCCAAAATTCTTGACTGTCGATGTAGACAGAATGCGGCTAGAACTATATCTCGTGATTATGACAGGCAATTGCGCATTGCACATCGTGATACAAAGTTTCAGAGGCTAATTTTTGTGTAATTGGGTAACAACCTTAAATCCAAGAAAGGTCGGAGTTAAGTAATCGTTACCTGATAATCCGGAATTGGGGAGTCACGGTGTACAGAATTGAGGGGCTTTGTTGGAGACGATGTAGAGATGGTGGTCAAGTAGTTGTGGTCCTGTTGAGGTGCAGAGAAGGCGATAACCGATGGAGATCAGAGCTTTGAAACAGGAGATGCTGTTAATGGATGGAGAGAGGAGACGGTTTAGTGGAGTACTGTTTTATCACGCAGATTTTGTGCTCATCTTTTACTATGTAAACGACAACTTTTTGTAATCAGGTTTTACACAAAGGGCGGGATGTCAATGGGCCGGGCTGGGCTCGGGCCGGACATGAATATATCGTGTATATTGACAGAAGTCTACCTATTTCGATAATTAGTCGTATATTTAAAGAACGGCAAATTATTAAAGAAAGACAATTATAGTACATATCTACGTTAATTAATAACACACAACTGGTAGACCATATAGATATACCAAAGCACCTCCTTTTTTTCGCCATTTAGTACTTAGTTTGTGAGTTGTTCTATTACATGTACACTCCCTAGTTATTTCTCTAATTTGTGTTACACATTATAATCCAAGCTAAGTTTAAGTGATCAGTGTTGGGACATAATTTGTCATCCACCTATAAATGATGCTATACACCATTGTAATGAGGAAGAAACATGATACTGGAACATAAACACAAACACATAAGTTTAAGATGTTAAATAGTTACATATTTGCTGCTACTTAGAGCATAAGCACTAGATAATTCAAAAGCCCATAACCATAGCTGAGAGTTTAACAGAGTCCAAATAAAGATAACCTAACTAAGACAAGATCAAAACCCAAAAGACTAACTGACAGTTCAACAAAGTCCCAAATTTAAACGAACCTAAGGCAGGATCAATCGTCCATGTCCTTGAAGATAGTCGCATTCCAGACAGTGCGATCATTCGGGTCGACTTCTACAAGCAAAACATCCCCATATTCCAGACCGTGTTCCACCACGAACTCCTTCCAGCCAGAAGACACTCTACCAAGTCTATTTTGGTATAAGACAGTGACGATTGGTGAGTCATTCGTACCCGCAACCCTGAGGGTTATGTTCTTGTCATTGTCCCCAATTTCTGTGGCTGCAAAGTCCTTTGGAATGGCCTGCATTAAACATGACATGTATCAGACTAGAACATGTAAATGGATGGAAAATTTCTTGTAATTATAATGTATTACTTTAGATGAAACATGTCTCACCACTTGATATTGCTCATTCACATAACTCCACTGCATGATGAGGATGCAATGCACTCCAGTGCCGGCTCTTGCTTTTGCCAATTGGTACGCCCCATGAGTCTTTCCTTTGATCGGAGGTCTTCCCTTAAGAGATAATCGTCCGGACTTGGTCGAGGAATTCTTGTTCATGCCGGCTGCAACGTTACTCGAACTACCACCACTGCCCTTACCTACAATTTTGATCATTTAGCAACTAAATCATAATCTTATTAACTTACAAGGAGTCAACTAAACCAATTCAAGATCGAAACTATATCGACTACGGAATTGTAAATAAATCACTTGGTTCCAAAAACCAATTCTAATCTAAATTTAGAATGAAATGGATAAAAAATTGGCCAACTTGCTTATATATAAAAAAAATCATGCGGAGCCATCACCTAGTTTAATCTAACTTTTCATTTAATCTAATAGATTGGGTTTTCAGATCACTATATTTGATCATGCAATTAGTTGAACATAAATTGGCTACGTTACAGGATATGAAATCATTCAACCACACAACCATAAACTAGATATTGAATATTTGATATTAGTATATCAAATTAGCATTGGAATCAAACACTTGAAGTGAATTAATCACATTAGCATACTAACAAAAGTAAGACTGCAGGAAATAGATACTAAATTTAGGAGATACCTTTAGGGGTTATCTCTTTGAGAAACACAACCTCATCAGAATAGGAGGTTTCATCACCTGATGTGGACCATGAAGGCTGAGGAGAGGTTATCCTGTCTCGACCTAGCCATGCCACAGTTCCACTATGTTTCTTGCTCTCCAAATGTGGATAGTCCACTGCCTTCTTGCGTTTGTCAAAGATGGTGACCTCGAAGTGATTGGCCCGATTGTAGACAACTTCTAGTTGGTATCCTCTCTCGATCCCGTATGCTTCTGCAATTTCTTGCCATCCCCTGACTACGCTCAACTTGCCATCGTGATCGACCACTCTCGCCCGGAAAACCTTCCCGTTAAGGCCCACTCGGAACTTAACATTTTCCGGCATGGTTGACCCAAATTCATCGTAAAAGAAAGGTGGAAATTCCTATATGAAAGTTAAAACGCTAATTAGCAATTTGATTGAGAAATTAATAATAGATTATACTTGACAGTTTGTAACAAACAAAAGGGATTACGACTTACAAGCATGGTGTTGTCATTGTCCTTGATCTTGATGATGAAGTGATCATCGCGGGACACCATTGTTAGAAGCTTTCTTTCGCAATTTGGGAGAGTTTAGGCAGTGCAAAAGTTTTGGTTGGGTTTTAATTTTGCTATAGCCGTTTGAATTACATCTTCAATTATTGAACCTGCACGCCTTGGTGTTTGATTGACGTGTTGGTGGTTTGATTGACGTAATAATACTTTTACAGAGATAATTATGCTATTGCTTGTTGATATGAACAAAACACGTTATACGAAGGGTTCTTGATAAGACCAATGCAGTTGATAGTTATTTGGAGGCTAAGTACTGCATATTAATTTTATGGAGGGAATGTTGCAGATTCAACTATTGTCGATTAGAGTTACCGGTGTGCGCGCGGGACGGGTTCAGGACATGTTCAGGATTAAAATTTGGCTATCCGATAATTCGGGTTTGAGTTTATTAATCACAATCCCGACCATATTTTCTTGCGAGTAATCGCAAACGGAATTTCCGGGTACCAATCCCAAAATACTCGACTTGATCTGAATTATATATCTTAGGGTCGGAATGGTATCGGGATAACCCGAACCCATCACTCACCCGTAATTATATGGCAATTGTAGGGTTAATGAGGTTAAATTTGTTTTTTCAAGTGGGATTTTAGGGACAAAATGGTCCTAATAAAGTTGATTGTTGTGTTTTCAAAACACACAAAATGGTGTGTTTTGAAAATACATGAGGAAGGTAGACAATTTTGAAATATGTAAATGGGGCGTTTTTTGTGTTTTCAAAACGTAGCCTTCAAATGCCCGTGGGCTTTGCCACTTCAAAACGCAAGCGCTAAATGCAACCAAGCAGTGCGTTTCGGCTGATCAACCATTAAAATACACCACTTTTCACGCAACCAATCATACCCTTAATGGAGAAGACCTGTGATTTTGTGCACCACATGCATTTTCGATAAGTTCCTGATAAAAGTGTTATGCTGGCAGAATTGCATGATCTATATAATCATATAGTGCTGTCTATACATAGCTCTGTATTTCTAGGATTAGCTCTCTATTTTATTAGTTTCGTAAAGTTGAATGCTACGTCAGGATTTATCTCCATCTTCTATATCCTTTTTCCTTTTTCCCCTGAATTGTGTTCTTGACTTTCCTGGCATCGGCTGACAGGTGAAAAATAAAGTTGTCCGTGAAATCATAGAATTTATTAAACGCCATCAGATGCTATTTGATCAAATTCTCCAGGAAGATATCTCAGATTCAAGTGAATTGACTATGGAGCAAATCAATCTTGTTGTTGGGATACTTAGCAAGGTATAAGCTGCTGAAAACTTATTAGGTTTTTTCATAACTGTCGTACAGTAGAAATTGCTGCAAGTGTTATTTTATTCTTAAAACAGAAAGGTCATCATTTGAGTTTCTGAACCTTATGTAGAGTTGTAGACTGACTGGCATTAATTGCATGTAATGATGGTGAATGGTTGAACATTATATGTTGGAATCATATGATAATTAACGCAATACCAACTCCTACTACATCCTATCCGATCAAACTTAATTTCTTGTGAAAAGTTTATCGCTGATTATAAATGTTGAATGCTATTCTATTTTATTCAAGCTTATCATGGCAATTCTTAGACACGAATCATCAGAAGCATTAAGAAGGCGGTATGGCATTAGACCAAAATGGGCAGTTCCAAGTTTTAATAGTTTGAGTCTGGATAAACTTTTGACATTCTGTTCTTTCCGATTTCAGGCAATATGCTTTGCTTCTTAGTTATTTCCAGTACTGTCGGCATATGCTTGATTCAGATGTCCCTTCGACGATTCTGCAGTTCTTGTCAGTTGACGAGCAAGATTATGAAGATTTGAATCTGGAAAAGGTTTCATCACTTAAAGGAAGATATATTGTTTGCTGCTTTTCCCTCAGGTTTATATTTCCAACTTGTCTAAACCAAATATTTTGTACAGATTAACAAAGATCAGTCGGAATTGGCACATGCAAACTTTGCGATCCTAAGAAAAGAAGCTCAGCCAATCCTTAACATGGTTGGTCATTTGATCACTGTGCTCTTGTTTGCCTTTGATTTTTGTTCATCTTCGATATTTATGTGTCTTTTCATTTGCTCTGCACTGGTACCATAATATGAGGTTTATGAGTTTTCACTCCGGATTTTGGAGATTCTGTTTACACATCTGTTGCTTAAATTTGATGTTGACGGCCCAGTTGAAAGGACATTGCTTCAGCCAAAATTTCATTATAGGTTATTATTAATATACTCAGACATCTTTAGTTTCTATTGTGTATTGTATATTCTGTTGACTTATACCTCAAATCCGTATGGCATAACATTTTGCAACTTTTTGTCTGCTATAGCTGTCTGAAGGTCATTCTCGATATTTTGGATAACCTGTTGAAGCCTGACGTGAATGCGCCGCTCTTTAGTGGGCATCAATCACGAGCTCTTTGTACCATAACTCATTACAAACACAAAATACCAAGGAGTTGTCAGTTTAATTTAGAAGGATGTGGTAATTGATATCGAGGTCAACGATAAAAGACGGACAGGTTACTTGAAAACTAGGTGAAGCTTGGTTGTTATGTGACCATACCCCCATCCCCACCCACCTATGATGATTAGTGTGGCAGATGTGTGCCCTTTTTTGGATGGGTGGCAGCCCTAAGAGGGATAACGTGAGGAATGTAGATAATCGTGCTG
>JAYMSQ010000012.1:0-11087 GCA_036897845.1 Plantago media
CTCCCGATGTTTTAGAGGTTTCCCTTTAATACCCTTTTGTTATCTCGTTCACCTATTTACAGCTCCAATTTCTTTTTCTCTCTCTTATCAACTTTCCCTAAATTTTGGTAACCAAATCGGCGAATCGCGGGAAAAATATGGAGGATAAACTACGAAGAGAATCGGATCAACAAAATCCTCATTCAATTTCCATAAAGCCCAAAATAATTTCTTCAAAATCATATTTTATCACGCTTGAAGCTAAAGTCACCGGTGAAAAACAAGAATTTTCACGATGGAAGGAACCGGAACGAACAGGTAAGATTCTGAAGTATGTTGTAATGAAATCCTACTCATTTTTCAATGGGTCGTAAGAAAGAAAAAGGTAGAAGCAGTAGTATTTTTTTTGGGACGAGCAGTAGTATTGAGTACATGTTTGTTAGTTTTGATGGATATAATTCATGTGATATTTTAACTAGTAGATGGTACTTTGGAGATTTTGATTCACATTTTTTAGTTTAGTTATACTTTATGATTTCTGATATCATTTTTTATTGAATGAGATGATGAAGTTTGGTTGTATTGCTTATGAGGAATAATTTAGTTATGATATTTTGGATGCCAAACCTTACTGGACAGAGCTTTTGGATTAGAATTTTTACATGTAATGTCCTGTTTTAATTATAAGATGATTACTTTGGCAGCAACATAGAGAGTCCAGTAGACGTAGACAATGACAATGCTTTTACACATCAGGATGATACTTGGGAGTTGTTTCATGAAAATTTTGATTCCCGTGATGGACTATGGGAGGCTTTGAAGAAATATTACTTTGAGAGAGGCTATGCATTGTCAGTCAGGGGTTCTAGAAAGGATAAATATTTTATCATTGGTTGCGACCGTGGTGGTAAATATTGTGGTAAAAAGATAGAGAAACCGAAGAGGAAAACAAAATCTCGTCTTACTGATTGCCCTTTCAAAATATATGGGAAGCGGGGAGAAGATGGTTTTTGGGTGGCAAAGATGAAGAATGAGACACATAATCATGATCCTTCAGTTGATATGTCTGGTCATCCATCAACCCGGATTTTATCGAAAGAAGACATAACTGTTGTTGATCATATGACTCAAGCCGGGATTCAGCCAAAACACATTTTATCCTTGCTTCGGCTAAAAAATCCCAGTCACCGAGCGGTGTCAAGAACTATTTACAATGCCAAAGTGAAGATTCAAAGAGAAACATTGGCTGGCCGATCTAGTATTCAGCTTTTATGTGAAGAACTTGGTAAGTGCGGTTTTACGTTTGACTTGGAACAAGATCAAATGGGCCATTTGACCCGTTTATTCTTTGTGCATCCTACTTCAGTCAAATTAAGTAGAAGTTATCCAAATGTATTTGTCATGGATTGCACTTATAAAACCAACAGGTTTCAAATGCCTTTGCTCGAGATAATTGGTGTTACAAGTTTTAATACGTCATTTTTCTCAAGTTTTGCATTTTTGAAGAATGAGGGGCATGAGGATTATACATGGGCATTGAGAGCATTCGGTAAAGTTCTAGGTGTTAAGCCTTCTGTTATTGTTACAGACAGAGAATTGGCATTGATGAATGCTATTAAAATTGTCTTTCCAGAATCAACAAACTTATTATGTGTGTGGCACATTGAGAAGAATATAGTTTCTCATTGCAAGTCCAGTTTTGAGAAAGGTGAAGAATTTGAAGGACTTTTAGCGGCATGGAACGCTGTTGTTTATTCTACAACAGAGGAAGCCTATTTAGTAGCATGGGAAGAGTTTGAGGCAATGTATAAGCATAAAGATGATATTTTGAATTATATTCGAAAAACATGGTTGCCTTACAAAGAGTTTTTCATCGGTGTGTGGACAGAGAGATGTTCTCATTTCGGAAATCGTGCTACATCAAGAGCTGAAGGTGCACACTCAAAGCTGAAAAAATATCTACTTATATCTACCGGTGATCTTCGAAACGTGAAGGATAAAATGTCCATTCTCATTGACAACGATCGCCAAGAGATGAAAACAAAGTTGTCTAGTGAAAGACTTACTATTCCTCATAATAACAATATCCCTTTTTTCAAAGAAGTTGTCACAAGAACTTCATCATTTGCCTTGGGAAAGTTATATGAGCAATATGTGAAAGTTCAAAATAACACTTTGACAAGCATATGTAGTGGTATTTTTACAAGTACTATGGGTCTCCCTTGTGCACACATGATGATCCAATGGAAAGAATCAGCCTTGCCTCTTGAATCAATACATTCGCAATGGCGAATTGACATTAGATCATCTCTATTCAAGGATGACATAGTTATTGAAGGGGAGAATGAACTTTCTAGCATACTCGGTGAGATTCACAATAAGTACAAAGGGCTGCCTTTGGTTTCTAGAGCAGATGCTTGTGAGAAACTTTCTCAACTTGTAAGTTCTTCAGCCCCTATATTGTTTGAACCAAATATCCAAAATACCAAGGGACGTCCGAGTAATGCAAGAAAAAGAAAAGCTTCTAATTCTACTGCTCGAGAACTCTCACAGTTTGAAATTGTTGATGCACCAAGAAAGTGCAGCATCTGTAAATGTAGTGGACATAATAGTCGTACATGTCCAATGAAAAATGTAGGTGTTGTTATACCTGTAACTCAAGGTAGTAACTTGGTGGACGTTGAAAGCAATATGTCTGGTTTGAACGTGACGCCTTGGGAAGGCAACAACTCATGGGACTTTGGATTAGATGTAAGTTTTTACATTAATTTCATGAATATAAGTGGAGATCCAGTTTATTTATTTTTTTGACAAATCTTTACCTTTTCTTTTCAGGGATTTCAATGAACATGGATGTTGATCTGTAAGTGTTCATCATATATATATCTTGCAAATCCTGCTTTTTGTTAGTTTTGTTAATGATCTCCAAGTATAGCATTTTATACGAAGCATGTAGTGTTTATTATCTTCATGGGAGTGGGGAGTTAAAAGCAAAACACTTTAAGCGATCAGCAAGCCAGAGCAATATTAATCAGAGAGTTGGTCTCTCCTAGTTATAATCTGATTGATTGGATCATCTCTCCAAAAGGAGTACTGAATGTGAGCACTAATTTCTAATGGTGATTTTGTCATTTGCTGAGATTTGGTCCATAGACAATTCTTGTTTAGAGTGGTAGGCATTGAGTTTAAGATTCTTTTTAGTAAACCCTAGTAGTAACTACTTGTATATATATCAGAAACCCTAGTTGTAATTATACAGTTATGATTAATGAAGATATTTCCCGTTGCAAAACGTGTTCTTTCCGTGAAAGTGTATATCCATCTCTAGACCTTTGTTCTAGCGATTGTTCTTCTACTTCTTCTCAATTCGTGCTAGGATTCATTTTGGAGACCGTTCCCATGGACGGATTAACAATTAAGGTGTTGCCCGAATTAGCTGATGAAAGCAACGTCTTATCATTTTTTTAATTTTAGTTGGAGCTTGTCAACCAACAATTGAGGCCTGGGAACAGTTCAAATGTAGAGCAGAGGATAAAACCAATAGAGGGAAAGGCAATCTTGAATTTTTACTAGGAGTATGCACCAAACCAAACATGACGAACCCATTTTTATTCACAATTTAGTGATTCCAGGGTTATTCATACACGGATCATTCTAGAAGGCATCAACGTGGAATATTCGAATTGGATAATTAAGGGCTAGTTCAAACATCAGCTTTAGCTCAAGCTCTGACATCTTCGACAAGCTCTAACATCTGCAATTGCTAAAGGTGATTCAACTAGAGAGTTAATATCGTGCACTGCTGAAGATGATGCACCTCGATGGATCACATCAGTACCACTACTAACAAGCTTTAGTATCAGGTCTAACTTCTCAGTATCTGTTTTTTCCAGTTCAGCTCTTTTCATGATTTTGAAACTTTGCAATAGTAATACGACTCCACGGTATAAAACAATTACGAGTCCTACTGCTCCTATGATCATGAACAGACCCCTGAAGCTTGTCAGTGGAAGGCTGTCGTCCTCCGAATACAATGCAGTGCTAGAGTCGTCGCATTTCTCCTTGTAATTCAACAAGTTTCTTTCAATCTCTATCATTGTTTTACCCTCTGTAGCCTTTAGAATTGATCGTGAAACATCAGGCACGAGAGGAGAGCCTACAGGGAATACCTGCACAAAGAGATGAAGCGTATGTAAATCAAGAACTGATGAAACATTACGATTGACCAAATTAAATTATAAGCTAGTATATATGATCACGTACGAAGCCAAAGCCATCAGCCCGGTAAATGGGGTCGACCATCGTGTACTGTGAACAATACTGGGAGAGGAATAGTTTTATATATGGGATCTCATGGAAAGCAGCAGCTATACCACCCTTTCCACTGCCTTGACGGAAAAGTTGATCCATTTCTTCTGGGGAGTTAAACGCTACAAGTCTAGCCTCCTTAAAGTTCTTTTGCTTAACAAGGAAATCTAAAACGAATGATCCATTCTTGTATCCCACATACATGTTATGTTTGATAAGCGTTTCAACATTCGTAATAGTTGGGTGTAGACGTTGAACTGTTAACATCGATGCAAGATTCGCAGTGTAGCTTTGTGTCAGGATCAGAACAACGAAGAACCATACAATCAGGATAATCTTGGCCGAATTGGTTACAACCTTCTCCTCTACACAAGGGAAAATAAGAAAAGATGTATTTGAGGCTATGTGTTAGAGCTGATTTGTATATATGAGATAATAATATAAACTTACTCTGAACGAAGACCAACACTGAGAATGCGAACCATAATGTAGTTCCAATCTGTTGCCAACCGGGACCTCTGAACTCGTTGTTTCTGGGATGCTCTAGAGTCCAAATTAAAATCCCCATTATTAGTGTTGCGGCCAAGCTTGTAACCCATAGTTGCCATGTCAAAGGCTTCAAGAATATCCATGCATTTTTCCTGTTATCTCGTGTAAATGGCACAACCATTGTTATGCCAGATTCCATGTAAGGTAAAGTAAAGTCCACGTTTTGCGACCTGCTTGCTGTTATCGTCACATCTCCAGCCACAATATCATATTTCTATAAAGTTATTATCAGAAACAAAATAAATAAGTTAGCTAAAAGTGTGTGTAGAAAATCATATGATGAATATTACAACCATAATGAAGTTTTATACTTACTCCAAGGTTCACTTGATTCACCAAATCATCGTAAGTCCCAGCCATACCGCCATCAGCTGTTCCAAATGGGATGTATTCGTATGGTACACCATATGGTAGTGATTGCATTACTTCATCAAAAATTTCAATACAAATACCTTTAACTGACCTTACGGTTACATTGTCAGAATTCCAAGTGATGTTCACAAACTCTGGGAAACCGTGCTTTACAGGTACCCCAACCCTTAATTTTTGCTCATTTGTCGGGATCACCCATCCCTTGGCCGGTGATGTTCTATCACCCGGCCATATAATCGAACCCAAGTTTGATTTCTTCGTAGAATATACCATGTCACTTGTTAAGTTCAAATCCTTGATGATTCCTTTCTCGTTCGTCCAATATCCTATCACTCGATCCCCTCGACCAACCACATTTATAATTTCAAAAGGGGGTGACTGTAGTTCTCCATCAACAAACTGAAACTCTCCAGTGAGTCCCTGGAAAGAAGTGTTTGATAAAGCGCGAATGAGTTGTGGTCCTACACCAGATCTTCCAATTGATTCGAGGTCTGTGGAATTTCTAGAAATATTTGGTTTTACATATGCGAGATTGCTTCCTAATCTTGCTTTCTCCACTGCCATAGCTAATGCAATGGCAGCATCATGAGCCCACAACCCAAAAATGTTCAGTGTTGTACTTAGAACAGTAGAACTGTTCTGTTTCACCCTGTTATTGTATTGGATTTTGAATTCCTCAAGCTCAACAGTATTCGGAGTATAAGTTGTTACTCCTACTACTCCTAGCATGGACTCAATCACAGAACAATCAAATGAATCCAGTTCATATGCCAAGCCATCTGTAATGATCCAGACATAATCTTGCGACATCATTCCTAATTGTTTTGCCTTAATGAACAAGCGAGAGCCAAGATGAGACAGGGCATGGACGATAAAAACTCTAGTTTGCATTGCCTTCAACTTGTGCAGTTCGATCTCGAGCTGATCATCTGACACCAGTGGAGAAATGACACTCCTGTAAGGAACTCGTGCATTTACGTGTTCCAGTGCACTAGTCAAGAAAGGAATAATTCCTTCACCGAACATGCTGTCCTCATAAACAAGCGTGACTTCTCGCCATCCGTAGGCTTTAACGATGGAAGCCAGGGCATCTACTTGGGATGAATCCTTCTGTGCTGCTCGAAAAAAGTATTGGTTTCGAAGTGATGAAAGGGAAGGACTAGTGGCAGAAAATGTGATGATTGGAACTTGAGCTGCATCTCCAAGAGAAATCATGAAGTTGGAAAGGAATAATTCCTTCACCGAACATGCTCGTCCAGTTTACGACAATTTCAACATGAATCATGATGCATTCATACTCCCTCCATTGTCAACTAGTACCATTAGTATGGTAAAAAGAAGTAACCATTACAATGATACAGAGTTACATGAAACATTAAGCAAGATACATTTTAAAATTAAGGAAAATAGAGAAAGATTTAATTACATATAAATATTCGGCCAGAGAACAAAGTCGTGTATCCTTGATATGTTATAAACTGCCACTAGTACTGATCCTGGCAGGGAGGAGGTGGTGACTTTCGCTGTGGCTTTGGCGTTGGCTTTGGATGAGTTGATGGACTACGGTGTGGAGTTGGTGGAGCTGGCACACGGTCTCTAAGCCAACGGCGCTGTACAAAGTTTATCACACCAGGATTTTGCGCAGAAATAATAACCACATGGTGAGACAGCAATAATGTTAACATTGCAAGGAAGAAGAGAAACGAGTAGTTTAATCCTAATTTCATTGACATGCTGCAAATTATTGACAAGAGTATTTTGATCTTGACTGTTGTTTGTATGAAAATTAATTTATGCTGATTGGCTATTTATAATACTTTTACAATATATATAGACGGGACTATAGTAGTAGGTAAATGTATGTCGTGAAGTGAAAGGATCGTGACATTGTTAAATGTTATGCCTTATAAAATTAAACTGTAGTACATGTCAATATATGTTGTTGTCCTGACTTACTACTTGCGAGTCAGTCTCATTGATTTAATTAAGAGCCATGAGTCAATACCTGTCTTCTTGACTCAAGTTGTGGATGTGGTTGTGTGAAATTTCGTCCAATGCAGCTAGCTTTTTATGGATTTATGTGTGATGTGTCTCCACAGTCCAGAGCAACGTTGAGAACTTGAGCGCTCAGCTAGCACTTGGTTATCTAAAGTCCATTGCTTATATAGTATGCAAGGCCAAAGGAGAGTTAGGGGTCATGACTAATATTGTTTGTCTTGGTAGACCAGGACTTAATCAAAGGTACTTGATAAGGACGAATCTACAAAGGGGTCCGGTGATGCAATTGTCTTATCTTACTTCGTATTTGGCTAGGAAATCCATATCATCAAACCTTCTCGAATTTATTTTAATTTATATGTACAAAATTACTACCCCTCATAAAATTCATATTACTACAACTCAACAAATTTAAACTTTAGAATAGTATAAGTAGCTAACTTTATTTTGCAAAGGCAAACCGCCGAAACTCTATTATTGTTATTTATTTATATGCCATGTTATATTAATGAACTAGCTTGTTCTTTATTCGTCCGACTCTCTACGTGGTAACGTACTTTACATTATTCTATGTGGTTTGTCTGAAAACGTGACGAGATAGTGTGTTGAGTGACACAACACATTGTTGGTATAAGTGAAGGTGTCTGGATTAACTGTGACTTGATCCTTTGGCATGTTTCTTTGCTGCCTGTAGACGACTAGTATGTTGTTTGATTCTAAGTAGTTGGGAATAGCATAATAGAATTAGGTTGGGATCCTATACCCTTCACACACGTTGAAGAACAATACCGTTAAGAATCCAACCGTTTTACAATCATCTGTTTACTTTCTGCATACAATTTACATACGATATTTGCATTGCATTGTTCCTATTAAGTGTCCGTGGAGAACGATATCTCGAGTCAGCTTTCCACTAAACTGTGGATTTGAACTCTTCCGACATAATGAACTTAATCTTTGATTGTATTTAGGGATTGCAGGTTCTACAACAAAATCAAATCTCTAAGTGCACATCAAGGCTCTAATGTTAAGAGTATTCATGTATACTCACACGGTATGTTAAGAAAATACACCATCTTTGAATTAGTATAGCTTAGTAACCAACAATTCCTGAAGAAAAATTCTTTCTTTTCCTGAAACTGTTCCTTTTCGCATTATAAATTTCATGTTACGAGTCACAAAATTTTAGCTCGAAGTTGCATTGTACCGTCAGCTTTGCCATCCCTTGTTCTATTATGCACTTGATCAACCCTGTTGCTGTAGTCCAGAAAGTCTCCAAGTGTGTGCTTGCTGCAAGTTAAGGCATGAGTACAAAGTTGGTTATTGAGTACTTGACTACTACTTGGTATTGTTCTTAACCATTTTTGCTTATATGTTTCTGTTAACATGGAAAATTTGAGGCTATGTTGATTTTCATGATACAGAGATAGTTTATTGACTCCTCTTTTTCAGTTTGCTAGCTTTTCTACATGAAGACAACTTTTCGAGCCAACCTTTGTCACATACAGTTCAATGAGCTTGATACATAGGTATATTCTATTCGAGTTCTAGTATGAAATTTATGTATCTTGTCCAATGCAGTCCATTACCATTGTAAATTGCAATGTCTTGAGCTTACTATTTACAATTCCACAAACAGATCACAGACATTCTAAAAATGACTCGTACAACTTGTGCTATAATTTGTATTCAATTTTTGTTACAAGACTTTGGTTTAAAAATGAGAAAAACCGGCAATCCAATATTGTGATAAACAAACAGTATATTCAACTAAAGATCCGGTGTTTCATGAGAGAACAAAAAACATTGAGGTTCATCAATATTTGATACGAGAGGTGTTAGCTAATACAAGCAAACCATACATCTCAACTTGAGGGGAATCTCATACAGTAGGGTCATGTTTGTAGTCATAGAGAAACTCAGGAAATGCGATAGATTTGTGATGATACCTTGATTAAGGCCATTCACGATCCCGATTTAGGCGAGCATCAGTGCGATCTAAAGGCACATAATAATCCCATAATCCTTGTTTATATTATTTATTCTTTAATTCTGTAAATTCGGTTATTGGTCCAAGACCAGGCTTTGAGTCTCTCTTCAAACAGATTTTCCCTGGTGACGCGAATGAGAAGCTCAAGAAGACGTTTGCCTGTTACCTTTCAACAGCTACTGGCCCTGTAGCTGGTACAGTGTATCTGTCAAATGCTCGCGTAGCATTCTGCAGTGATCGTCCTTTGTCATTCAGAGCTCCATCTGGTCAGGAGACCTGGAGCTATTATAAGGTAGTGCTTCGCCTCTGCTTTATAAATGCATCCATTATGCGTTTATGTAACATGGAATAAAATTGTGCATTTCCTTGATTTGGTGCTTCCTTGATTTTCAATGCTTACTCATCTATAATGCGTAAATCTTTCTCTAAAATTTGATATAATGATATTTCCTTGATTTGGAATCAAAACATTTGTCAGTTTGAGTAGTTCTCATTCTCAGTTATCGATCAGCAACTAAATGAATAAGCTTCCTTTTTCTTATGTGTGTTTGTGTACATGTGGATTGTGCAGGTGACAATACCTTTGGGAAACATAGCAACTGTACACCCCGTGACCCTGAAAGAAAACCCTCCGGAGAAGTATATCGAGCTTGTTACTATCGATGGTCATGAGTTTTGGTTCATGGGGTTCGTGAACTATGACAAGGCATCACATCACCTTTTCGAGAGTGTGTCTGATTTCAGAGCATTCACAGATTCTGCACAGGCAGTCCATGCCAATAGAGATGTTCCAGTAAGCGAGTGATTTGTTCTTGCACTGTTATACTTATGTACTTCTATGTTGAGGCTTTTGATGTTCATGTTCGTATATGTTCCTGACTGTATTTTGGATTTTACAATGTAGTATGTGTATACTGTTTATGATATAGAAATTCATGTATATTTGATTCCAAGTCCTTGAAATCCTTCAAATAATACACATTGTAAGCTATGCTCTGAAGACTCCGTGCCTAAGATCGCCGATTTTAACTCCAAAATAGAAGCTTCTTAGTTCTAGCCTAGGCAAAATAGTACAAATATAATGCCTTGCGATTCCCCTCGGACAGAGTAGCGTTCTCAATCTATTTACTTTCTTTAAAACATATGAAACTTTGAGGCATTACAAATGTAACACATCATCTTCTAGCAGGCTAAGTCCCAACTCTTTTGGCTGGTGCGGTTACTTATGAGTTGTTGTATGGGTAATATGATGGCTACACTCTATTAAAAACTTGTTCTTTTCCATATACTTTGTCTTCGTTAGTGCATGTACCGCCAACAAAAGGGATTTCTCCGAACCTTCAGCAAACAAATCCCAGCTTAAAATTCCGACCAATTTCAAGATTCTTATTCAGTCTAGTGCTGTTGGAGTATTTGCATTAGGGTTCATCGATGCAGGGTACGGTAATTAGCTAATTTACAAACATTCAGTTATGATAAGACGAAAAGAACCTAAGAACCTAACTTGATAAAGTCTGATTTTTGTTTCAATTCTGCTAATGCTTTTCTTAATGCTAGCTAGTGTTTCTTTTGATGATCAACTCTCTTTCAGGTACAGTGGAGATTGGTCAAGAATTGGTGCAATTTCAAGACAAACAGAGGATTTACTCAAAGCAGCAGCTTTTTTAGTAGTTCCTTTCTGTCTGTTTATCATATTTTCCCTGACATATAATAGAGCTGAGGAATGAATTAAACCAGTAGTTACTTACTTTTTGTAGTTAAGTATATGATGTTGAATGTTGATCTCGTATTTCAGACATACATAGAGCCTCATCCAAAAGTTTGTAGTCTGGAACTGCTCAATCTGCATCTCATGGTATGCCTGGCAGATAGTGCTTCCACTCACACCATA
>JAYMSQ010000013.1:0-10723 GCA_036897845.1 Plantago media
AAAGGATGTACGTTCACAAAATACAATTAGTCATTCTATTCCCCAATCTACTTTGTTTCAAAGCATATTTCGTAAGGTTTTTTTTTACATTTAGAAAAAATATGAAGATAAAATAGAAAAATAAGGTATTAAGCATAAGTGAAAAGTCATTTATAAGTATTTCGTTTTTTTTAAGAAGAGAGTAATTCCTTAATTAAAATTCATAAGCATGGTTGCTTAAGTAGCCAAGCCAACCAACTGTAATTAGTACTAGAATCTCTTTTCTTACCATCTAACCAATGAAATTTCTATATTAAATGCGTGTACAATAAATTAAAGATTATAGTGTTTTGCTCTCTAGGAAAACACTTATACTATAGCTATGATTTATAGACTATTTATATTTATATGACTCTTATATTACTACAAGTTATTTTAATACTCTGAATTATAATTAGTACAGTTCTATAACTTTGAATACTTTACTTTTTTGATCTGTCAGTTACTTTCACAAAATAAATATTCTATGCTCTGTGTGCTGTCTCTATTGGTGTAAGTTTTACGAAATTCATAATACAATACAAGGTACTTCACTATACTTTCAAAATACAAAAAGATAATCTTCAATACTACTACAAGAAGCATAAAAGAAAATATCCCCTGTACTTTAGTATTTACTTTAGTATTAATAGTATTAATATAATAATTTAAATAAGTATATCTAGTATATCTTAGGTAACTCCTTACCCTTATTTTTATATGTCCTTCCTTGCAAGCTTTATATTCAGTACTACCATCTATTACAAGTATAGTAAGGTATATGGGGAAGCAAGTATTCAACTACTTTCTTTTTGAAGCGTTGCTATCAATCAAGCACTTGTTTGACAGGCATGCTCGGATGAGCTTTTGCTAGCATATATTGAGTCATAATAGGTAGTCCATCAAGACACCCTCAGTTGGTTGTGGTAGTCATTAGATATTTATTTTATTTCTTATATTATTTCTTATTTTTTGGTCTATTCTTTTATTTTAAATTACCTAATATGAATACTTTCATTTTCAAAAACTAACCCTAGTAACTAAGTGAAGTCTATTTTTTGTATAATCTATAACTTTTCAAAAATACAAAGGTTTTCTTTACTATAAATACAGTGCTTATAAACCATGTGTACTTTTACTACATAGAGTGTTGGCTTAAATATAAAATAATAACTTCTTCTATAGTTAAGTTATAGGTATTGTTTGTTGCTTAAGAAAACTCTCTATTGTTAGTGTGTTAGATCATAAATGTCTTAATTAGTAATGATAAATAATGCCAAACTCTTAGATTATACCCATTAAACTTTAGATAAGTAACCTTTCCTTTTTAGCCGTTATTGTCACTAAGAGAAATTAGAGTATGCTATAGAGTAAAAGATATACTTATCCTAAAAGAACTGCTACAACGCTTTATGAAAGGATTTTTTATATTTTTATATTTCTTTCTATATTTCTTATATTTGAGTTCTTGCCTTAGAACTAAATAGAAACTAAATAGATAAGATATTCTTATGTGAATTATGTGAAACGCTTAAATAAAATAAATTAAAATAACTTATTAAATTAATATACTATTAATTAATTAAATAAAGCGTAATAAATAACAAAAAAGTTATACACAAACAAACAGAACATAAATAAATATCTCTTTGTATTTGTATAGTACTAGTAACACAAATAGAGAGTAAAAGTACTACATGCTTTTGTCTTAGAATTCCTTCTGAAATATGATTTTATACTTTTCTTTTTAACATGGAATTAGTGCTCTATTTTTTCTTAATTAAGTTTAAGTGACTTTGTTACTAAACAAAAAAAAAGGACATGTTCTGTATACTTTTCTTTATTTTGTTTTTTACCACAATATTTTCAGGTTTCTTATAGTAGCCCCGTAGTTTAATTAGTTACAAACTCTTTATGATATAGAAGAAATTCTCTGAATCTTTTTGGGGTTTTAAATACTTTTTATATTTCATCTTAATAACACCTTCTTTACTTTTTACTTATGGCATACTTTCTTTTTTTTTTTTCTTTTTTTTATAGCTTAATATAGCTTAGAAAAATAAAATATTACTTTATTACTTTCTTAAGTTTTTTTAAGAATTAATTACACAGATTAGTGATTAGTTCTAAATTAATATAGTAGATAGAGAGTTATAGCTTAGGATTACACTTTATACAAGCTATTTAAAATTCTAAGACACTCACAAAAAAGATGTCTGTACTTATACTTACAACACAATTTCTTTAGAGTTTCTTTTCCTAAAATTAATTATAAATTATATAAGATATTAAGATATGAATAAGTTTATTAAGTAAGGAGAAATTAAATCTAAAATAGGGAAGAAACCACCTCATATTGATTTGTAGAGGTTTATCTAACTAAGCCTAAAAAAAACATAATTAGTATTTAGTATAGCTACTATAAAGTAACCTTAGAACATAGTAATTGATGCTAGTGTATATCTCTTTTTTGTAATAAGATATACTTGTTAGTCTTTTTTTTATTAGTTGAGATTAATCCAAAAGAAAAGAAGAAATAAAGAATACTTAGAAAAAACTTAATTTATGTATATACTATATACATAAATTAAATATACTTGTAAGATAGGGGGTAGACATTTTTTTAATGAATTTCTATTTCATTTCACTAACAAAGACTAACAAAGTAAATGAAATTGAATCCTTAGTTATCTTACTCCACACTAATATTTTTAAATACAAAAATACTAAGAACTAAGACTTCTTTCTTACTTAGAAACTTTCATTTGAAAGAATTTTCAAATTAGTGTAATACTTTATTAAACTTTATTAAAATTAAAGATAAATTCCAGTGCGAGTCTAATAATATTAGAATTCACAACTTAAGAACAAAGAGATGCTTCCTATTCCTTCTATCTTTGCGTTATCCAAAGCTGTGTGACACCTCAACATAAAGGTGTCTTAGGTATATGTTGTGTCCCTCTTTGTGTAGTATACTGTCTTACCTCTACTTAACTACCTTCCCTTAGGGCTCATCTACTAAAATAAACCCAAGTACCTATGAAGCACAAGGCTATATCCAAGAACTAAGTGTAAGTTTATTCCTTCTTTTCTATACTACTAAGTATACTACTCATAATTCATCGGTAAGAACTAATTATTTAGGTTGTGATTATAAAAGAGATTTTTATGATATAATTACTTTGATGTATATGTCTAGCCAGGGGTCCTGCAAAATACGTGGATGCTTATACTCTATGAATTTATAGCATATTTTTTAATTCTATTCTCCTAGATTTCTGTTAAGATACCTTGCTAGAATACTTAGCGATTCCAATGCAATTTAAATTGAAAAATATAAAGTAAAGGTTTTTAGTAAAATTTAGTAAAAAAAAATTTTATTGTATAGTTATAGGCACAAAGATATTACAAGTATAAGATTCTATGGTATGTATAAAGTATTTCAGATTTAAATTATGGTTATTGGTTATATTCTCTTCTCTTAAGCATATAATAGTTATAGTACATAGATAGAAAAAGCAACTAGTTATAGAAATATTTTATGAGAACCACACATATTTATAGATATACTAACTAAATAAGGTAAGCCGTCCTTAATTGGTGTTTAATAACTACTTCAAAATGATAAATTGAGGTATGAGGTACGTATTTGCCTTGTAAAAAAAATACCTTTCCATAAATAGAATGATGTATACTTTACAACACGAATAATATACGAGGCGCACTTATCTTATAATTTATCATTTTGAGTAAAGTTATTTTTCTTATTACTTTAAAGTTAAAGTAAACTTAAAGTAACACCCAAGTAAATTAGTACCGCCTATTATGGAATATTTCCCAGGTAATTTATAATAATTCATTTATAAATAAACAACATAATAGTTATAAGGTTGGTTAGTCTTCTATTTTTGTGATAAGTAAAGATATAACAATATAAAAGTAAGTCAAATAATTAATAATTGAATTACAAGTAACTATACGCTCTAAGTTTAAGTAATAATTTCTCTAAGATAAGTAAAGAGATTTTTCACTTTGTCTATCTCATCTATAAATGGAGCCATAAATGTACTTTTTTTTTTATAATTTTATACGTTCGTTATTTTCTTTAGAATGAATAATATTAAAATATTTCACAACACTAGTATTAGTATAGCTCTTTATGAAACATAGTATTTAGTTTCTTTTATAACTAGCTTTTAATTTAAGTATAAGTTTTTCATGGCTTTTTTTTTAGTGCACTCTAAAAGGAAAGGTATAGGAAGTATTTTGACGAGACAACTTATAATTTATTTTATATTTATTCCAAATATATTCAAAGTAAAATGTTAAATTAATTCTACGTACAGTAACTTAAAATATAAGTAATATAAGTGTGTAGCTTATAGTACCTGTATAGTATTATTAGTTCGTTATTAAGTTAAGTTTAAGTAATAAACTTAATTGGATTTGTTTATAACTTGGATATATATATATATACTCTCTTGGTGTTATTTTTAGTTTTATACTATATTTTATATACTTAATAATACCTTATTAATACCTTATTAGTATTAGTCCTTTTCTTTTACTTTATAGTTTTATAGTATGCGAATTTTTTTATACTTAAGTAACCCTCATACTTTGGTAATGCTCTAGGAGAAGATTCTAGGAAGATAGACTCTTATTTATAGAACTCTCAAGCAAGTAAAAATCTAATTGCATAGGTACTCTTATTTTCTTAGCTATACGACCCAAACCCTTTATAATACTATCTAAAACTAAAAATAAAGACTCTTTTGGTAGAATCTCTTAACTTACATGCTTAACTTAATGAATCTTTTCTTATTTTTAAGTAAATAATCCTATATAAATATAAATTATTGTGTTATACCATGATGGCCTAAAAATATTTCGGAAGAGAGGTACTTTAGTCTTTAAATACTATGTTGCTTAGTTAGTAGCCTATACCTTATATTTATTAATATAGTAAGTTAAAGAATTTATTACAAAAATAAAGGACTAGGTAAAACCTAATTTCATTTATATATCCTCAATGCTTTGGGAATAATACAACACTATAATACAAGGTCCTAATATCATAGATAGTTTATGTGTCTTATAAATAAGTATAAGAGACTTATGTATGAACTCTCTTCTATAATAAATAATACTAATACTACAATTCTCTTTAATTTTAAATTTTATCATGCATTACTTACTAAAAAACTTAAGCAAGTATTAGTAAATTCTTATAAACCAATTAAGAGTGTAGTTATATTTCGATTTCGCATATTATCTATGTCTACTGCGCGTGTTCAAAAGACTTAAAAAAAAAGAAATAGAAGGTTTACAATTATAATTTTGTATTATCTTATAATCTAAAATATAACTAGCTTAACAACTATAAAGAAAAGACTAGGTAGTAATTATTTATGTATGTGGCTCTTAATTATATTCTTTCTGTTAGAAATGCGAGAGACCTTGCATGTTCTTTCTTAGAAGGCTTATCGCCTACAGTTAATTTTAGATTTTAACTTTACTTTAGGGTAGCATCTATTTTTTCCGCAATTTAGATAAAGATATAAAAGTTAACCTATTAATTTAACTACCTCTCTTTATCTCTTTATAAAGTTTCTAACCATGCTAACTTCAAATGTTGTATTTGCCCTATAAATCCTAGATTACACGCGGAAGTATTTACTCTAAGCCGTGCTTTATATACATTACTTAATTATTATTATTATACTTTTTTTACAAGACATAAAGACCATATTAGTTTATATTGTTTTTGTTTATAAAGATATATAGAATAGATTTCTATTCTATTTCTATTCTATAAAATAAAAGTTGTTATTTCTAAATCTTTATCAAGCTATTTCTTAGCAAAGTATAAAGTATATGGTTTTATCCTAAATAAGGCTCTTCTAATTTTAATTTGTGTATTTTACTAAATATTGTATTTTATCAAAGTATAAGAAGTGAGTTACTACTAAGTAAAATAAAGTAAAAGAATTGAAATTTAAGCTAAGAACTAATTAGGTTAATTAAGGTAACTAAGAAATATTCCTAAAATATTCTAAACTTGTAGTCTTTGTACCAGGCTTTATTTCTCCTTCTATATATATATATTTCAGAATCCTGCAAGAAGAGATTTTTAAAAGATTTCTTGGGTAGATTACTAAACAAAGATTATAAAGATTATAGAATAAAATATAGAAAATATAGGAAGAAATATTTAAAATACAAAAGGCAGTGTTATTTACTTCTTTAATTCTTTTTTTTTTGCTAGTTTTTAATAAATATTAATGCGTACTACAAGAATTGGTCTTGTAACTTAAGTAATTTATAAGTAATGCATAACTTAGCTTTATATTTAGATTGAGAAAATATACTTAAACACGAGAAAGGAATCTTATTAAATAAATTATAAAATAAACTTCTAAAATGAAGGAAATGTATTTAATAAATATTAAAAAAATTTAGTAGTCAAACTTTTTTATTTTAGGTTTATTATAGATAGGGGCTATACAGAAAAACAAAAATCGCTGCTGCCCCTAAACACCCATTATATAAGTAAGATTTAAGTAAGAGACTTTATACAAATGCATTTTAGAGTCATTGTAGAAATAGAAATATAGATTTATCTTTTTATGTACAAGTACTTTTAATAATATTTCTCTAAGTAACTCTTTATGAAACTCTCTTAATAAATAAGTATACCCCAAGAGTCAACTCGGCAAGACCAACAAAAGCTTTACTACATTGAAATTTGTAAACTCACAGAGAATTAGAGTAACGTGTTCTAATAGTATTATTATTGTTATTTCTTATTTTATGATATTATTTACTAGGTCCTTAGCTTCAAGTTATAACTATTTTTGTGAAAACTCTTATAAGAACGTCTTTTCATACAAGTCATTTAGGAAGGAGAATAAAAGACAACTCCGTTCCGTGGTGGATATAAATAAAGGGTGATATCATATATATATTTTAGGTTCGTTACTGGAAGATTTTCTACTAAGGGAAGAGAACTTAAAGATTTAAAACTTCATATTCATAACATTAAGATAAGACAAGAACTCTTATTTTATTTCTTCTATGTACTAGCCTCTTTTTTTCTATAGATTAATTCTGTGAGATTCCATTTTTTTAAGGTGCAAAAGATAAAGTTAAAAAGTATGTTTCTTTTTTTTTTAGATTAAACACATAAAGCGAGTTCCTAGTATCTTTTTTTTAGTATAGGAAATATTAGAAAAACTTGTAGTACTTGGAATTTGGCTTACAACTTCTACTTTTAATTCTGAAACTTTCTAAGAATTCATTCTAAACTCTTGGATTACGTAATCTACGTCATGCTATATTAAATAGATTAAGTACATAATATAACATAATATACAAAACTATAAATCTACTTTTCTTTAATTTAAGCAACAGCAACAACTAAAATTACAACTATGCCAACACTTAAAAATACTAATTATTCATTTTCATTTATGATCTCGAAGAATTAAGAATTTCCTATATTTTTAATTACCCTATAGTAGTATAGTATCTTATATCTTATAACAGATAAATATCTGCTTTATTTGCCACTTATAAGAAACACTTCTAAGAATAATATTGAACTTATAATAATAATAATAATACAACTAGCTTTAGTTTCTATACTAACTCTTAGTAATTAGAGTATAATTATATAGGATTAATTAAGATTTAATCCTATGTTCTTTATACTTTACTTTATACTTTAATAGAAATTCTCTTACCTTATAAACCTTTAAGGACGTATACCCTTAATATTCTAGTGAAATATAGTATACCCATAATATAAAATAATAAGAGTGAGGTTTTCTTCTTATATAATTTTATATAATTCTTAAGCTAACTCTGCTTAATTATAAGTTAATTATAAGGGAGTACTAAGGGAATTCTTAAATCATTATTAACTATATATAATACATGAAGGACTCCTAGGATTATCTAGTAATTATCTAGTAATAGAAGGGATACCTACTCCTTTTCCACCCTTTTAAATAAATAATATTTGTAATAAGGTACAAAGGAGAAAAAGAAAATACATACAAAATACATGCATAATTAGATATAAATTTAAGGTAAAAACTTGTTAAGGTAAAAGGTTAATCTATTCATATAAATCATATAAAGAAAGGTTTAATCACTGTATAAATATTTTAAAGAGAGATACTTAATTA
Organism: Plantago media; assembly: GCA_036897845.1. Lineage (NCBI taxonomy): Eukaryota > Viridiplantae > Streptophyta > Magnoliopsida > Lamiales > Plantaginaceae > Plantago > Plantago media. The sequence goes on from JAYMSQ010000013.1 coordinate 8,211, forward strand.
TATGAAAAGAGTACATAGTGGCACGTAAGAGATCTTTAGTTAAACCCTTTACTTAGTTATAGGTACATATGTTCGCCCATAATATTCTATAATGCCTCGTAATAGAGTTTATATTTAAATAAGATATATTTATTAATGAGAAGAGACTTTACTTGCCCGTTATTATATTAGAGAGCTTACCATTTCATAAATAATTATTAAGTACGTTAGAGAAATACATTATATGCTTTATAAAATAGGTAAGAAACGCTTGCTTTAAGCTAGAATTTATATTAGAAAATAGAGTTAGGCTTAACTATGATATGCTCCTTCCCTAATAAATGAAAAAATAGAGAGGGCTCTATTTATGTCTATTTATGTAAGGCATAAATACTAGCGTAAAAAAAAAGCGTAATTATGAAATATTTCTAGTTAAAACTACCTTTTAACTTTTATACCTTTTAACTTTTAACAGCATCTAATTAACAATTACTCCTATACTTATACCTTTCAGTTTTTGCTCTACTGTGATATATATATATATATATACTTTGCTTTAAGAGAAAACAAAGAAAAGTAAAGAACTCCTACGCCTTTTTATATTTATCTTTTTATGAACTTATAATTTATAAATAGAAGTACCTAACAATTCCTTATGAATTAGAATATTTTCTATCTTGTGTTACTGAGTGCTCTTCATCTATTTTTTGAGCAACAACCGATCTAATATGAATATCCCTTATGGTTGTATTTATTAGTATAGTCTATACACCTATACTGAGCAAGTCTTGCCAAGAATACTTTGCCATGCTTATACCATTCAATCAAGTACTCTATCCTATCCGTGACCTAGTGTAGTAACCGGCACCCCAAGCTTACACTTCTTAACCAACCTATCATTGGTTGCATGTCTTTCCTTGGCTTGGTCAACCTATGAAGAATAGAGCTTGGTAGATACTGGTTGATAGCAAGAACCTTCTACAAGAAGATGTCGGAGGTTGGTTGGATCGGTACTGCAGGAATGAATAAGGTTGTATTCCTAGCTTTGGCTGTGTGCTGTACTTGAGGTCCTTTGCTATACACTCTCGGATATACTCATAATCATAAGGCGATGGGATTAGCAATTTAGAATTTATAGCACCGGTCAAGTAAAGAAGAGATAACAACAAAGTAGTAAAAGTAGTAATTTAAATTTAGAATATTGATATTTCTATCTATAAAACTAAGATGGATATAAATTTATGTACAAATCAAAGTAAAAAAGTAACTAAATTACTTCTTACATAGTTTTTATGCTTATTTATTAGATTATTATTTGTGATAAAATTTATTAAGTGCTGTGAGAATGAGAAGTATACTAAATCCACAAAGTCTTGGTTTTAATTTCCTTTTCTAGTATTTTAAGATAGAAGCGTAGTATGCTATCTTTTAAATTATACATAAATTAAATTTAAATTTCGTTTATTTTTCATATATTTTTTATTAGATTTTGTTTTCTGACTATACACGTATGGTTTTACATTTTCTAGGATTTAACCATGTATAAAATTTTGGAAGAAAATATAGAGAATTTAGACACGTCAAAGTATATTTGTGAAGAATTAACTTAGAATTTTTAAAGTGCTAACCTAATTGTGAGGCAACTCGAGTAATAAAAATAAAGGAATACTCCACGAAGTAAGTAAAAACTATTTAATAACTTCTAATAAATCCTTATTATAACCCCAAAGCTTTCCGCTTAAGTAACTTTTTTTAGGGAACTGTCATGCTTATAGATGCCCTTTTCTTAGTGAATTATATGTCTTAGGTAAAGTAATCCTAGCGTTTCTGTATTAGGACAAAAGAAAAAAAAAGAGCACTCGGCTTTGATATCTGCGAGCAAAGTTTTGACTTCATAACAAAATTCATTGGGTGAGTCATCCTAATCCTAATAGAAGAAAGCTTCTACCCTTTAAGAAATTCAAAGCTGAGTGCATTTTTGTAATAATTCATTAGTCTTTAAGTCTATTAATTAAGTCTATTAAGTAAACAACATCAATTTTACTAAGAGAAGCCATCTCATTTTATGAAAAGTGATTACTCACCTATACAACAAAAAAGTAAGAATAGTAAGTTTACCTCGGGCAGATATTTCAATTTCCCCTAATAGACTTGTGTGCTTTTTCAGAAATATCTTATACTTAATAATATTTTTAAAATATACGTTTACCTACGTTAAGATGAGGTTGTTTATAATCTATAACTCTTAACTAATTTTCTAACTAAACAAAAGTATGGTATATAGGTAGAGAAAAACAACTAGGGCATATCACTTTAGTAGCAAGCAGTCATAGTCATATAGTGAAATATTCTCGTAAATTATACCTAACAAATAAAAACAAATAAAGTATAAGTTTTTGAAGAAGGCTTCTTTTATTTTATATTTTATAAGAAGAGATCTAGTATTATTATATTATTTAAGTAAGAAGTTCTAGTTACTATAAGAATGTTTTTATACTCATATTATTTGCTTTACTAAGAGAAAGATCTTTTTT
>JAYMSQ010000014.1:0-10455 GCA_036897845.1 Plantago media
ACAGAGGAAGAAGAAGATGTGTGCAGAGGTTGTCAAGGAGTTTGAAACTAATGTGCATAATCAGTTTGATGTTGGTTATAACACTCTGACTCCGCCTGAAAAACAAGTTGTTGTTGCACATAGTAAGTCATCTGATTCACTAAAGACAAGTGAGCCTTTGAAAGATTTTGATCAATTGTTTACTGACATTGATATGGCTGAATTTAATATTGAGGAGTTGATTAGTGATTCTCCATTGGATGATGGTATGGGTTGCTCACTTCATTGTGGTGTTGAGAGGGTGAGGTATGAATATGCTTCAAATTTTATGAAGGATAATAGTAATGCAGTGGATCTGATGAAGAGGCTGAGGAAACAAGTTGTTGATTATATTTTTTCAGAATATGTTTCATTGTCAATGTTACAGGGTGTTGACTGCAAGGTTATTGTAGATTATGGTGATGAAGCTAGTTTAGCAAATAGTTTCGTTAATGATCTTTTAACATTGGATGTTGGTGAAATGATTTCAAATTCAGTTATTGATTCTTGGGCAGTGTTGTTGAATTATGTTGAGCAAAAGAAAGAGGTTCCAAACAGGTTATGGTTCAACATTGGGTTAATTTCACAACCATGGAGTTTGTGTGTTGTACCCCATAAAGTTAGAAGAGAAAGTTACACTGCTTTCTTAAACAGTCTGGAGCACTCATTCACTTCCAACATTCAGTATATTAAATCAGAGTCTACCAAAAACATACGACTGGTGGGTTTTTTTACGACATATTGTTGTTTTTTGTTTCCATAGAGTACTCATTCGCCCCTGTTTTTTTTTTTTTTCATCATCTAATTTGTATTCATTTTGTTGACAGTTCTTTTTACCATTGCATAGAGAAAGTCATTACACTCTCTTTGTAGTCGATACTGTGTTGAAGGTTATACACTACATGGACAACTTACCAGTTGATAATAACCCAAGTAAGCTGAAGACCATCAGGAAATATGTAGATGCTTTGGTAAGACAATTTTTTTCCATCTCATGTACTAGTGATTTATTATTAAATTTTTTCTTTCTTTGTTGGGACTTTTAATGTTGCTTGTTTTTTTTTCTCTCTTGTGTTTTTACTGTTCCAGAAAAAACAGTTTGGACTGTTTCTGAAACAAGAAACTCATCCAGAAGCACCGTATATCCAGGATTATAATGTTGTCCACATGAAACATTCATGGGATCTTGAGGAAGATGATGGTAGGAATGACTGTGGGGTTTATGTTATGTGTGAGATGAAAGATTTTATGGGGGAGCTGTATGAATATAGTGAGCTTCAAGAAGAAGCAGGGAGAGTTCTACAAAGGGCTGAGATTTGCGCGTCGCTAGTCATGTCTGATATAAACAGGGGGAGGGAAGATTTACTTTCAGCTGCTGAATTGTTTGCGAAGAACAAACACTCTATGCTGCAAGAGTTGAAGGAGAAGATTGCTGCAGAAGAAGCTAAAAAGAAAGCAAAGGAGCATGATGAGATGGTAGCAAAGGAACTTGCATTAAAGGATCTTGCAGCAAAGGAACTTGCAGCAAAGGACCTTGAGGCTAAAAAAAATAATGAGGTTAATAAGGCAGGATCAAAGAAGGCTCAGGAACAGGTGAAAAGAATTGAAGGGAAGAAGGATATCATTTATAAGCGCAAGAAGACTGTTACATTCGCTGATTGAGAAACATACACTCGCAGATTTGATTTTTTGTTTTTATTTTGATGATTTGATCAACGTGATCGGATTAGTTTGGTCTGTAATCGTTATTAGTTTGTTTTTGAAGATTATTCAATGTTGTATGTAGGGACGAATTGTCTGGGATTTTATGTGTCTGGATATTTTAATCTTTTCTGCCTGGGGGATTTTATGTATTTTGGAGATTTTCCCACCTGTGTCTTGAATTTTAATTTGTCTGGATAATTGGCAAATCTTAATCTGGGTTTTTTTCATGTGTCTGTGTGTTTTCAACTTCGTCTGGGGGATTTTTCATATGTCTGTGTATTTTCAACTTTGTCTGGGATTTTCAAGTGTCTGTGCATTTGTCATCTTCATATTATATGGTTTCCAGAATGTTCGAGTCGTTTCGGGCTGGCCTTAATTTTTCGGGGTTTAACCCGACTTGACCCGAAACCCGAATTTTAGCTAAACAGAGACCCTTGAGCCGAACCTAATAAATGGACCAATTTGGGTCCGGACCTGGGTAAAATTTAGTATTTTGTCATTTTATTCGTTTGTTATGCTAAACAAATTGTGGGAATTTGTCTTTTTTTTTATTGTGGTAAATGTAAAAGATGAAGTTAATGTTCTTGGTTGGAGTAGTAGGGGGAAGTTAAGTCTTCTTCTTGAATTAGTTGAGAGTAAATTTAATTTTTTTTTATTGTGGTAAATGCAAGGAAGTTGGTAGGTCACTTATTTGAATTCGTTGAGAGTAAATTTAATGTTTTTTACCCAATCCATATACTCCATTTTGTCAGTCTTCTTTCTTCTTTGCTGTTTTTATCCTTACATATCAGTTAGCTTTAGGGTTTTCATCTTCTTACTCAGTAACTCGGTAAGAATGAAGACAAAGGCACAGATCAAGCAGTACACAGTTGAGTGCTATAATCGTGCAAAAAACAATGAGGTTTCAAATGAAAATCAAGAAACTTCAGTACCAAATGAAGTTGTCTCGAATTCAAACCCAGAAAACTCATTCACAAACCCAGATTTATCAAATGTACACCCAGAAGCTTTAAACGAAACCACAGAAACATCGATTCCTAACATAGAAACATCTATTCAAACCCCAGTTAACTCGATCCCTAATCTGGGTTCGTCATCCCCAAACCCAGAAACGGTAATCCCAACTTCAGAAATCAACAATGTAGGTCGAAGAAACTTATCACCACAGGCAGAAGGATCAAATGCACTTCAAGAAGACTCAACCTCAAACAAGAGAAAGAGAAAAGCTTATAAGAAAACACAAGTTGTAACTGTTAAAGGGTGAGTACATTCTTTTCAATGTTTCTCCTTTTGTATTTTTTTGACTGCGCATGAATTATTTATTTAGCTCATTTTTGCTCTTGTTTAATTCTTTTCCTTTTTCTTTTCTTTTGCCTATAGTGTTGGGCTGAAGTTTATAACTAATTGCATACCTGGAAGAGTGTTTGATATACTGAAAGGTTTGGGTGAAGAAGAAATAGAAATTGTAAGGTCAATAGGTTTTGGAGGGATACTTGACATTAAGATTGATCATTTGCCAAAGGGGCTTACTCCATTTCTGGTTGAGAACTTTGATCCTGTACGGATGGTTCAGAATGTTGGGGATTTTAGTTATCAGTTGTGTGAAAAAGATGTTCAAGATGTACTTATGTTACCAAGGAATCCAAAAAAAAAGTTACCTGTGGTCAAGAGTGACAGAAGGTCTATTAAAATGGTTGAGATTTGGGAGGAGATGTTGGGGAAAAATTCTGATGGCATTTCAGCAAGATTCCTTGAAGAGGCAATCATAGTCTCAAAAGGAGATGAATTTGCAAAGTACTTTGTTATGTATGTTGTTGGTACCCTTCTTGCACCAAATGCTGGTAGGACAATAGATAATGCATTGTTACCATTTGTTGAAGATGTGCCATCTATCAAGAAGTATGATTGGTGTGGCTATGTTTTTGAGAAACTGCGGAAAGCTTTAATAAAGTACAAAAACAACCCTTCATCAAAGAACTGCAATGGGTGTTTGTTGGTCCTTGTTATTTGCTATCTTCACAGGTTCCCATTATATGGTATGAATGAATCTGTAGAGAGGCCGCTGATAAAGCACTGGACTGATTCCAAAGTTCAGAGTAGGATTAAGAATGAGTTGTCAATGTTTAGTGTCTTTGGGAAGATTGCAATGTTGGATAATATTTATCCTATTTCTAAAGATGATGAAGTCTTTCTGCCAAAGAAGAAGGAGAAACAAGTGAAACAAGAGGAAGTGATATCATTCACTGTTCCTTCCAATTTCATGATGTTTTCACAGATTGAGAATCTGAATCTTGCTGTAAGCATGTTCTTCCAGTTTTATTTGTTTTTGTTTATCTTTGTTTGGTACATATTTTCCTTGTTTATCTGGTATTGTGTGTATGGGTATTGTCTTCTCATATCTGGGATTTTCATCTTTTGTCTGGATATTTTCATCTCATGTCTGGGATTTCACATTTGTCTGGATAATTTCATCTCATGTCTGCTATTTCATCTTTGTCTGGGATTTTATCTTTATCTGGATCTTTGTCATGTTTCTCTGGGATTTTCAATGTGTGTGGATAATTTCATCTCACCTTAATCTGGGGTTTCAACTATGTGTTTTTTTTGTTGTTTGTGCAGCCTGAGGTTGAATTGGTGACAAAGCTCAAGAGGGACATTGAAGTTGTTGCAGATAATTATGCTAAACGTATGATGGAGCTAAACGGCATAAGTGTAAACCCTGATTATTGTACCAAAGCATCTTTAGATGCTATTGAATACATTTACAAGGGTATGGCTGATTTTGTTGAAGTACAAAGGAAACTGAACAATGATAACTGTGAAGGATCAAGAGTGAATGACAAAGATGACAAAGAAGAACCTGATTTAGTCTGTTTAGACTGATACAATTTTATTAGTATTTAGTCTGACACCATTTTATTTAGACTGATTAAACATTTCTGTGTTTTATCTTTTAGTCCTTTTCAAACAGTTGTAATTGATGAACATCGCTGTGTTTTATTATGTTTTAGTTTTTGTTTGTAAAATATCATTCTGTGTGTGTGTGTGTATAATTTTTTTGATTACTTATGTTTCTCCTTTTCAAACAGTTGTGATTGGTAAATTGTTGTGTTTTATTGCAGTGTTTTTGGTAATCAGGGGGTGTGTGTTCTCCCTTTAAAAAATAAGGATATTGAATAAGTTTTTGGTACATCATATGAGACGACAATATTACAAGCTCAACGAGGCCTTTTTATTTGGATTTAGTAATGAAGTTTAATAACTGAAATGTTTTTTTATGCTTAATAACTGATAAAGATAAAGTGGTTAAGGTTTTTTTTTTCCATTTGAAAAAGGCAGGTGACGGTTTGGTTTAACTTGTGTCTGTTGGTTTTTCTCTCAAGTTTCTATTTCTTTTTTAAATCTGCAGAGACGTTTCTGGCTCCCCCAATGAACCATCATGACTCTTCATTTCTCATTCTTGTTTATTCTATAAATACAAGCAGTATCCAGTGTTACTTACATCACAACAATCAAGCATCTGCCTTATAAAAGAATACAGTCAAGCACCTATAGAATCTATCCACAGTATAAATTCATTTCACAAACACAGGATCATGGAGCATGTTAATGTTTCGCTTGTTCATGTTTTTTTCTTCAACTATGTGGAAGCACACAGAGGAGAACCGTTCTGCAAGACTTTTATCATGAATACTGACCGGAAAATTACGGTTGGTATTAGTGTAAGTCCTGAAGGGAAGTTCTCCTTCTCAATGCATGACACTGCTGAAAGTGTTGGGCAAAAACGAGAGGTAAAGGTTATGTGGATAAACGCTGCCCATCCGTTCCATGGAGAAGATTTCATCCCTACAAACTTTGAGGAGTATATCTTTGAGAAGATCAGCAAAGAGAAGCCAGACTTCATGATTGTTTCTTCAACAAGGACTCCGATTATGGTGGGTAACTTCCATGTTACGCCACTGAGGCCAGACTCTATTCCTAATTTCATGGTGAAGAATGGATGGAAAATCCATTTCAATAACTTTGAGATAGGTCGTGAGAGTGGTAGCATGTTGGTGGCAACACCTGGTAGTTCATCTGGTTCTACATCTGCTGTCAACAATGTCACTATGGAGCCGAAGAAAGGAGGAGTCAAGAGTTTGATCGATGGCGGCCTTTTCTTCACTTTCAGCCCATCAGTTTGATCTTTTTTTCTTTCTTTTTCTTTTTCTGTAGGTTTATTATTTTTGTAGTTTGTTGTTTTGGTATGGTGTTTTTTTTATTTCAAGTTATGTTTTTTATGGTTCTTCGTATTTTCGTGTGTTTGTTAGAGTTGTAATGTCTTGTCAGTTTAATGTAAACCGTTTAATTGTGACTATGATCATCTAAATTCCAGTTTTTTTTTTCACTTCTAATTTTATAAATTTAGGCAGGTAAGCAATTAAAAAAGCAAGCTTCATATTTAAACAACGCAGATAAAAGGTTTAAAAAATCTCAATAATCAAATGTAATAACAAGATAAAGACAGTACCTTTTTCGTCTTTGCTTTTTTTTTTCCTCGGTTGTTTTTGATTTGGAATTTTCGAAGATGTGTGTTCCATGCATTTTTTCTTTTGGAAAATTGTAAACAATTCCATCCAATACTACTATAGATTATGAGTTAAGGGTGTTTAACAATGAAAAAATGTATATTTTATAATAAAAAATATTCAAATATTTGAATTACAAAATTATTGTCTTTTTTAAAGGATATCAGATAAGATGAACATTTTTTGGTTTAGCTTTTGATCCAATCTGGTCAGGTTCAACTGGCTTCTTCATTCCAAATCTCCCTTTTGTAGTCTTTTTTCGACCTTTTGTGTTTGCTCGTACAGGATCCAACACCGTCGGAACATTTGTTTCTCCATCATGCCTGTTTGTGCAATCTATTACATCTTCATGTTCAATGGAATCAATGTCTTCACCAAGTATTTTTTTTACTGCAGTCAGGTCTCTGTTGAACCCATCTTCTATAATCTTCCGAGTTCTTTCATCTGCTGCACAAGTAATGAAGAGGTCATAGTACTTTCTTGCCATGTGTTGTCTCCATGGGAGATGATCTGGTTCCTCTTTGTCTGTAGTTTTTCTAGCTGCCGCAAATAATCGTAAAACAGAAGTTAAATAAAAAACCAGTAGAGATCATATGTTCAACCAGTAAACAGATGAAAATCTCAGACATGAGATGTTAGTTTTACAGAGAAATAAAAATACAAGACTAAAATGTTTTTTTATCCAGACAAATGTAAATCCCAGTCTAAAATAACAATCCCCAGACACATGAAAAATTCCCAGACTAAGTTGACAATCCACAGAGAAAGTTGTAATCCCAGACTAAGATGAAAGACTCCATACACATGAAAATCATAAAAACATAATAATTCCCAGACTAAGTTGATAATCCACAGATTAAGGTGACACATGAAATCACAGACATGTGATTAAATTATCCAGACACATTGAAAATCCCAGACTAACATGACAAAAATCCAGATAAAGATAAAATCCCAGTCAAAGATGAAAATAGCAGACATGAGATGAAATTATTCAGACAAATGTGAAATCCCAGACATCAGATGTTAGTTTTACAGAGACATGAAAATCCCAGTTTTAAAATAACAATCCCCAGACATATGAAAAATTCCCAGTCTAAGTTGACAATCCACAGAGAAAGATAAAATCCCAGGCTAAGATGAAATACTACATACACATGAAAATCATAAAAACATAAAAAAATACTAGGCAAAGATGACAATACACAGACACATGACAATCCCTGTTAGCATATATCTTTTTTTTACCTGCGTACTCCTTGTCCCATACATCTTTTTTCACATGTTTTGTCCATCTTTTGTTTATGTATTTCTCTGGGATTCTTGTAATGTTTTGCACATCAAAAACCTTGATAGCATGTAAACACAACCATCCAAGTGAAGAATACTGCTTGCAGCCACATTCTACTGTTACATCGGATCCATCTCTTCTGAAAGCAACAGTACTCGATCGGTTCCATGTGTCCTTGGGGTTCGGGTGAATATTATACAAAATGTTGTTCATGTCAGTAGATGAAACTATACCATATGTTGTGGAGAAAGCACCATAGACCTCTTTTTTAAAACATTCAAATACTTCACTTGTGTAAATATCTGCTGCATGCACAATTATACCAGAGTAGATATCGATTTGTGGTCTAGTTGTGATTGCATCATGGTCCTTCTTTTGTTCCACACTCCTCCAACGCTTCACTGTTTCTGAGAATATATCAAAAAACTGGTTTAATGATGTCGTTCGGTTGGCTTTGAAACATATTGCACTATTTGTACTCTCACTCCTCTGGGAAGATAAAAATCCAGCCGAGAAGAAGTCCTTGCTCAAAGCTGTACACCATTTGTCACGTATTGAGTAGAGTCTTTTGAACCATCCTTCTGATGAAACATTGTATGTTTCTAACATTGTATTCCACCTCATTTCAAAGTCAGATTCATCAACACACCATTTTAAGCAATAATCAAAATCACGTTTAAAGTTCTCATCAGTTTTGAGTTTCCCAAAGTGACTTATAGCATTTTGCTGTATGTGCCACAGGCATAGTCTATGCCTGGATCTCCCACCAAAAACCTGTTGTCCAGATAATTCAGATTAGTCCAGACTTTTTTAACATTGATAAGTCCAGTCAATTCTTTTTAGCACACAGATTATTAAATGTTGTTTTATTAATCCAGTTAACAAACAGTAATAGTATTCCAATTGTTTTTTTTCACTGATATTCCAGGCATATAACATCTACCAGACACATATAATAAACTCCTAGATTATAAAATAATTCATTTTCACAGTAAAAAAGAATAGAATAATCCACTATCTTTTATGTATGCATATGAAACACGCAATCAAAGAAGTAAATTCCAGATGAATATTTTTTTTCGTACACATGTCGTAAATGTCACAGTCAAATGAATCAACCAGATGAAGATATTTTTTCTATATATGAATACAGTTTACATGTATTCATATGTAGTTTTTCTACACAAATATATTGAGTCCCACAGACATTTGCAATAACTAGATAAATAAATAACAAATTCCTCAATCATGAAATCTTCCAGACAAAGAAAACAATCTTCATGCATATGAAATCTCATAGACAAAGACAACAATAATCAGAATAATGATGACGAAACACCCATTTTGTATACAGATTATAACAAGATAAAAGTTGTAGGATTTTACATACTGTGTAAATTGCATTCGACATCGCCTGGTCTTGGTCAGTGAATATTGTGATTGGCTCCTTACCTCCCATAGACTTCTTGAATTCTCCTAGGATCCATTCAAATGTTGCAGTTGTTTCACTTGATAAAAACGCACATCCAAACATAACAGTGTTCCAATGGTTATTGACACCCACAATAGGAGCACATATGAGGTTGTATCTGTTTGTATTGTAAGTTGTGTCAAATATTATGACATCACCAAACAACTCAAAATCTTCTTTCATCATTGGATCTCTCCAGAATATATCCTCCAACCTTGATTCGTCACCGTATCTAAAACTGTAATAGAATCTGGAATCTTCTTCCTTCAACTGGTGTAGTTTGTTAACAACCGTTTGTGCATCACCTTGCGATATTGACTCAGTCCTGTACTTGTTGATAAAATTTATTTGATCTCTTTTCGTATGTCCAACATACTGTTCTCCACCAGCTAGGGTAGCCATAACATTGTAGGCCTGAGTTGGTTTTAACCCTGATTTCTCTAATTGTACCATTAGATTTCCTTTTGGCGTTGATATAGACCTTTCACTCCTTTTCAAATGGTTGTATTCAAGCCTGGTGAAGTGATGGTTGTGGCCTCTGTCATGTGCAATTATCTGCCAAAGATCTTCCTTTACTTGATATTGAGCTCTTGCTTTAGCCTCGCAACCAGTTCTTACTAATGGTTTGTTACCCCGCCTTTTTGGTTTTGGCTTAGGTATGATCTCAACCACAGGTGACGGTAGAGCTAAGTCTCCAATTGTTACAGGAGATGGATTCTTCAGATCAATGTACTTTGATCTTGATTTTCCTTCACAGGAACAGTGGAAATACAACTCAGCTATTCCACCAGCTTTCTTTCTATGCCTTGTAGTACTTCTCTTCGTTGTAAAACCATGCTCATTTGCATGAGTTTTGTAAATTGTGTAAAGTTCCAGAGACGTCTTTGCACAAACCCCAATAAGAGACCTTGTTTCATACGAAGTATAATCGCTGTGTCCTATATACAATTTAGAAATCTATCAAAACACAAGAATGATCCATAAGGTTTGATGTAAAAACTCAAAATACGTAGATAGGTAAAGGAATAAAAAAGTATTCTAAATTTTTATATAGTCACAGGGATCATAAAAGACTTTTACCAATCATCTGCACAGGTTGAACATCTGGTATTTCGAACAAATCAGAAGTCTGATCTAGCTGAGTTCCATTGTCTGCATAGATGATTTTTTATAAAGAGATTGTAATTCATAATATCATTATATATTAATTAGATTTTAAACAATTTTATTTAAAATTATCCAGACAAATGAAATCCCAGACTGACATGTACAATCCATAGACACATAAAAACCCCAGACTGACATAACAATTATCCAGACAAATGAAATCCCAGACTGACATGTACAATCCATAGACACATAAAAATCCCAGACTGGCATAACATTTATCCAGACAAAGATGA
>JAYMSQ010000015.1:0-10203 GCA_036897845.1 Plantago media
GATTCCACTACCCACTACACATTTACTTAGACTATTTTTTTAGACAGTCTAATTAGCCTAAGACACCTTTTGGTATTTATTACTTGTAGGAATTAGGGGTATACTCCCATGTTTATATAGTTAGACTTCTTCTTAGATTGTACTTGAAATTCTAGTATGCCTCAAGTTTACTAACAAAATGAAATGTGTTTTTTAGGACATGTGAGCTTAATCCTTCAAGTTCCTAAAATAAAAATCCTATATTTAGTATTCTATTCTCTTATTATTCTTTCATTCTCTTATAAAAACTCTTTAATCTTATTCTTACTACAAGGCAAGAACAGAGTACTGCGTGTGCTAACTATTATATTTTTTCACCCTTGCTCTCATTAACTTAATCTTAATTTATATTATATTGTAATTGATAATACTAAAACTAAAAAGAAATTTAACTAAGAACTTGTCTTGGTGGTAGAGAGTTAAAGTTTAAAGTAATATGCCAATAATCACATTCATATTCATAAAGTAGCAAGGAAATAATAATTTAGGGTAAAATTAGAACTCTTAGTAGGTACGCCTTAACTATAAAAACGGAATAAGAACTAAGATTTCTTCATTTTGAAAAAAAAGTAAGAATACGGTATATGCAAAGATTAGAACTTATACACCGATTAATTTAACTAAGTACATAAGTATTTGTTGATATTTTTAGGCATTTTTTTGTAAGACTCATTACTAGAGTTTTTAAGAAAGAATATATTATCCCCATATTAGGAATAAATATACGGAACACAACAATTTCTACTAAGCCGTGCTAGTAAAACCATAATAGAATTTACTCTTTCTTTTTCTTACTTCTTAGTTATCTATTATCTATATTTGTCCCTTACGTTTTGTAGTCATTATATTAGTGTTATAGTATGTTATAGTATTCAATTAATTTTATAATTTAACCAATATTTATATTTTCCTTTCTTTAACTATTTAACTAATAGTGACTACTAAATAAACTTTTTTTTACCTAAGAATTTTTTGAGTTTTATATTTTTTATACTTAATTTATACTTAAGAGTTAACTATGCTATACCTACATTTCTATTTTTAAGAATACTTTGGCTTGGTTGGTATATTTATAATAAATTAATAAATAATGCATAAGATTGCTAGGCATTTCTTATTCTTTCTTATGTTCTGTACGCTGTCTGGGTTCCTTCCAAATTACTAGACACTAGTTGCTGCAAAATAATCTTAGTTTATAGATTATAGAAAAATATAAAACTTAAGACATTACTACTTCTAATTAATAACGAGCTTTAATTGAATGTAATATTTAAGACTTTTACCAGCATACCCACAAGCAAGGTATTTTTACTAAGATTCTAATTTGTATTTATTTGTATTTTGTTATCTAAAGAGCAATAACTAAAAGGATGACTAGGAAAGTTAGTTATTAAAGGTGATTTTTATTAGTTATAATTTAGTTATATTTTAAAAAGTGTTTTCAAGCAACGGAAGGAATTCTTATTTTTTATGCAAAACATATTTTTGAACACAAAGATTTAATAGTTTATAAAGTGAGTACCCTCAAATTGAAGCCAATTTCTAATGAAATCTAAAAGGTTTCTGGTCTTTGCAACTAAGTATGAGTATTATTTTTTTATTTAAGGACGCCTATAAAAGCATGTATTTTAATAGTATTTTTGGATAAGGTATATTAATTAATTAAATAGTAAATAGTTTAAATACTAAATTAAATAAGTTCTTAAGGAAAAATTAATAGATATAATATAATAGACGACAAAGACTGCATAAACACTACGTAACTTATTTTATATTTTATTTAGAAAGATCTAAGTAAAGCATCTCTTAAGTAAACAACACTATCCTATAATATCCTTCCCCAATAAAAGGTTTCGAACTTAAAAAACTAAATGAATTTTTATATCATATCAACAAGTAATACTCTAAACGTATATGCTTATATTGCAAGGTAAAACATTATTTTTATTTCCCTTACTTTGTTGTTATATAAATCATAATAAACAAGAATAAATAGTACTACTGAACTCCATCAAAATACAAATATAATGAGTTACTACTTGGACTTATAAAGCAATTCTAAATATAAATAATATTAAAAAAGAAAGAATATAGAATACTACGAGTTTATTTTATTTTATTTATTAAGTTATCTAAATACCATGCTCTTCTTTCTTAAGTTTAAATCATTTACAGTACGGCAGATATAAAATATAAAAGTGTTATTTTGTGCTCACTTTTTTATACTAATGAGAATATTAGTATTCCTTCCAAGTATAAACAAGTATAAAGCGTTCATAAAAAATAGATAGAAGGAGCTTTACCTTATTCAATTTAGTATGAGTATGAGTTCTTATTCTTATAGAGAATTCCTTAAAAACTTATACTTATTAAATTTAGGAAGCGCAACAACCTTAACACATAATTTAAGAATTAAATATAAAAATGTCTTAGAGAATTTTAATCAAATTTAAATTTAGAAAGAAAGAAACTTATATGTCCTATGTCCTTAAGTTATACTCTCATTTTTAGATTCTATAACTATCTTTTCTTAATAATTCTTAACTAAATTTTTATATGGAGCTTTCCAGTTTTGTCTTGGAGATACTACATACACGCTATACTATATACTTAATACTTATGAAGTAAGTGCTTCTTACTATTTCTTACTATAACTACAATATTTTTTTATACCAAGGTATGCTCCTATGCTTTGAAGGATTAAAGTTCTCTTTGTTCTTTATTTACTTTATTTAATGATAATATCTAACCTTAGTGGCAGATTCATATAATGTTCATATAATACATGTTCTTTGTTTTACCTATTAAAAATTATAAACTTTGTGCTAATCATATAATTTAATTAAAATTTAAAAGAAGCTTTTTCCTACAAGCATTGGGTTTACTCTGTATTATGAAATACTCCTATAAGTGTATAAGTGCTAAGAAATTTGAAAGGAAAGTACTCCTTCTATATCTTGATCCTGTCTAAGTTATTAATTACTCAATATTATAATTATTGAATTACCTTGTTAGTGTTCTTCCTAGGTTATTTCAAGGGAACCTTCCAAATTATTCAACAAATATTGTATTGTGCATCTCCCAATCTCTAATTTGTTGATGAGTAACTTAGTATTCATAAATATTTATATTTATTATATTTAGTTTTAGTGATTTTATTTTTATATGGCGTACACCTAGAAAGGTATTAATTAAGAACAACTTAGTCCTTAGTCATAGCATACATAAAATTCTAAAATAAAATATATGAGATAGCAACACTAAGGCACTTATTATGTATAAGTCTTAACCTTAAATAAACTAAGCTCAAAGTAAAAATTATATAAGTATAAGTAATTAAGGTAATTAAAAATAAGTTAAGTATAATAGAACTAAAACAAGTAACTAAAGTACAGTATAGAGTATAGTATAAATAAGTTAATATACTATTTTAATTTTAGAGGTTAGCATACATAATTAGTAATTAGAGGTTACTTTTTCTCCTAAGCTTACTTAGAAATTATAGGTTACACATAATATACATTTATTATTTTTCTATTATTACTATTACAAAAATCTAAGTCTGGGCGTTGGTACTATTTACTAAACATACTGCGCATTAAAATAACCTTTCTTTCTGTCGTAATGTAAATAAATGTATATCTGAAAGCGTAAAGGAAAGTAAAGGCCTCTTTCGCGGATAAATTTTTTAGAATCTTAGTTTTTTTCTACATAAAGCTTTTACTAAGTTATGAACCAATATTATTATTATTAAATTAGTACAGAAAATGTGTTAGTTAGTGGATACAAATAAACTTAGGTAAATTTGATACCTGTAGAGAGATATACTAAATACGAGTTTTAAACAAACGCTAATAATAAAATTGTGTAGAGAAAAAATATACAAAAACATGTACTATAAATTATAAATAAGATAGATATATGAGGAAGTTAACTTATAGCCTATAAAAGTATGTAATGGCTTACATATACAATAAGTATATACTATTGTACTAAAATAAATAAAATTCTAATTAAATTAAAAAAATCATGTTGAATAGAAAAAACTAAAAAAAGATGTAAAAATAAATAAGCAATATTAAAAAGAAGATATAGAAAATAGTACTAAATTATTTTAAGTAATATCTATAACACATATTTAATTTAATCCTAGATTAATATAAATAGAAATATAAATAGAGAATTTTGATATTGCACCAATTAGATAAAATGTGTGCCTACTTGAAAAAAGGAAACTCTTATAAGACTATACACAGTTTACTACGATACAAAATATCTTGTTATGAAATCACCCAGTCTACATCTACTATGAGTACAGTATATACCATTCAAAGATTTGCTAGGTAAGATTTCCTTAATGAATTCTTTTTCTTTAATTAAAATTTAATTAAATTAGCTTGGTAATTCACTAAAAAAAATGTATGTAGTACTCAAACTTACTTAGTATTAATATAGAACTTATAAACTTACTCTTTAGCTTAATACAAACTTATATTAATGACAGCTCATAATAAACTAAACATTCTTTACTTATACTTAAATTATTTAAATTAATTAAAAATAGATTTTCTTTTGGAGCAAAATACTTTTTTGTACTTTAATATGGGAGTTATTACTAAGTTGTTTTGGTAAAGTAAACTCTTTTTTTTTCACTAAAGTTATTTTATTTTAGTAAAGTATTTTGAATACTCATATTCTAAGTAAGATACTTGTAGTCTATATTTCTTCTATTTGTCTACTCTAATAAAAAATAAATGCATATCTAGTTTTTTGTTTTCCACCATAATAAGGTATAGTATTTATATTAAAGAGACTTATAACTGTCTATTTTTAATTAATCCTTCATGTTTATCTATATTAATTAGGTTAAATTATAGGTTAAGGCATTTCTAACTTTGGAACTATTTATTTTTATTAAGGTTTATTAAGGAACTATAAGAATATAATTCTATTATTATTCTATTTTTTTAAGTAATAAAAAGTAATAAAACAAACTTAGTAAACAATATAATAAAAAAGACAGACTAATCATTCTAGTCATTTAAATTGATAATTTATACATAATAAAAAGAAGGAGGATAACTTAAGAAGGGACTTAATAAAATAAAGTATTTGCCAACATAGATATAAGAATAAGGTATAGTTTAACTGACTGGCTTTCTTTCTCTATCCTATATAATCATATTGGTTAACTAATTTAATTACGATTTCTCTATACTATGTCACACTTCTAGCCTAAGTTATATAATTTTTAATAAAGAAAGAGAACATTATTTTTCACTAAAAAATTACTAGAGCAGTATAACTAAAAAAAGTATTTTTATCATCTAACTTCTTGAGTGTTCCTTATCCTACATCTTTTATAAAATACTTTTTTTAGTATAGAAGTTCATTTATGTGGGAGCTGTATGATGTGTAGTACAAAGAATAATTATAATATGTTATAAGCGTATTAGTCGTTTCAATATATGGTGAGAAAGAAAAAAAGCAGCACTTAACTTAAAATGTTGTTGGAGAAAGAAATCCTTCTATAGTATATAGTATCTTTCTATAGTATCTCTATAGTATCTAAAAATAGTATAATATAATGTATAATAAAGAGTATAGAGTATATTCATTTCGAACTAGGGCTGCCTTATAAAAGACGAAATATATATATATATATATATATATCTACCAACAAGTACACCTATATATTTAAGTAAGACGACTAAGGTAAGAAGACTACATCGATGAAACTTATATACTCTAGGAGTTATTAATAAAATAAACACCAACAAACTCTCCATATACTTGCTTTAGGAAATAAATTTAGTAAATAAAACCCTAAAGTTAAAAGATATATATATATATATATCTTTTAACTTTTATTACTTATTAAACCTTATAAAATATAGGTAGAATACGAAATATGCGGTGTTTCTATTTTTAGGCATATACCACAAATGATCTTCTTAATTATATTTCCTTTATTTAATACTTTACTAAATATAATATACAAAGTAACTTTTTTTTACGGCGATGATTACGATTAAATTTTAGTAAATTTTCTTAAAAAGCCTTTCCTTGTGTAAGTTATCTCTTCTAATTACTATAATAAATATTTTTTATTTCTAAATTTCTTATCTAATCTAAGGTATAAAGCGAGACATAATATTAAATTACTAAGTTTGGTTTACATCACATATAATGTTTATCTATATGGAGTTCTTAATCTTAATTAATACACCAAGCTTCTTTTTATTTTATTAGTATTTTTTCTAGCACAATAAATTTTACTCTTAACAATACTGGAATACTACAATATTATTAATTATTAGACTATAAATATAATTTTAAAGAAGTACTGAGAGAAATTCCAGAAATATGAAATAAATATCGTAGGACTTATTAATGTTACTTAGGAATACTATAAATAAAAGGTGTTGCACAAAGTCAAAATTGGAGAGAGAACTCAAACGATTTTTAGTATATTTGAATAAGAGTTGGTATATACCATGTTTTAAAATATTCCAGATCATTAACATATAAAACATATAAGTTCAATATTTTATTTATAATATCTAATAAAATCTTAGTTACGAATTCTACATAATACAATACATAAGGGGATATCTTATGTTATGTCTTAAGCGCCCTAATATACTTTTTATTTTTTTATTATAACTTATAACTCTAAAATAACTAGAAAACCTTTATTTAATAATATTTTATTTAACTTAATTAGATTAATTAGAAGCATAGCTCGGAATTGAGAGTACATATATTATAATTTTCTATATTTTGAACTTTCTATATTATCATTATCTCTCTCGTAACAAGAAATGTAAGTAGCAACACCTAAATATTTCTCAAACGAATATATTGCTTATACTTAAAATACTTAAAGGCTTACTATACACTATTATACTATATATATATACAAAAATGTACTTCAAAGTTACAGAGAATAAATATCTTGGTGCAATGACAAAAACATATTTAGAGTTATTAAAAGAGTTATTAAAGTAAAAGTATTTATTCTATAACTATAAGAAACATATTCTAATTCACTATTCTATTAAAGTAGGATTTGAAACTACAGATACTACTTATGCACTAAAATATTTTGAATTGACTAGACATTGTAAGATATTCACTAATTAAAAATGAAAGGCTATGATCACAAATAAACGAGTATAAAATCTCCCAAGTATTCCAAAATAACTGACGTACTACTATTTGAAACTATTCTATACATAAGACATAAGTGTTATTATATAGAAAAACTTGTGAGTGTAATAAATCCTATTTATATATATTTAAGTGTAAATATTTACCTTTAGCCAATTTAATGTAATTGTAAAGTAGTTTAAGTATATTATACAGGGGTATTCATAGTTAAGTACATGTTATTTATAATTTATTTAGTAAGGCAAAACAAGACTTGTTATAGTAAAAAATTCCTTAATAAGAGATTAGAGATTAATAAATAATATAAGTAAGATAAAATGTATTCTAAACTAAATATGCTTACTTAGTGATTAATTT
Organism: Plantago media; assembly: GCA_036897845.1. Classification (NCBI taxonomy): domain Eukaryota; kingdom Viridiplantae; phylum Streptophyta; class Magnoliopsida; order Lamiales; family Plantaginaceae; genus Plantago; species Plantago media. Next base: position 7,570 of record JAYMSQ010000015.1, read on the forward strand.
GTTGGGTACTATATTTGGGTTATAATTTATAAAAGCATAAAAATAATTAAGACTTGCACTACTACTATATTATATCCTATCTATGACCAAAGAATCTACTGTAAGTGATAAATAAGTGTTGCTAGGTAGTATCCCACCTCCTTCAATATGTTACTGACAGTCCTTGAGAATACAACAAGAATCATATTACCTCAACAAATAACAAAAAAGCAAAAGCTAAAAAAAAGACTGAATGCCTTCAACCCAGGATGATCAAGCATCTGTGCCTATGACTCACAACCAAAGGCTAATCACTCACTATGCTTGTTGATTGCTAACAAAATTCACTGCAATATCTTCTCATATTTCTCTTTGTAATTTATTCAAAGAACTCCTTCTATGTTGTAAAATTGTGTTTGAAAAAGAGATGTACGTACTTAAAATACTTAAAGGCTTACTATAGTATATAATTAATATAAATTGCTTTAATTTAAACAATATAATTAATATAAAATAATTACTATAAAACTTACTATAAAACATCAAAAGAAAATAAAGTTTAGTATAGCTCTAGCTAATATAAAATGAAAAGTATTAAAGTTAAAATAAAATATATCATTTATACCGTGCATAAGAACACATTAAAGTAAAAATAATCACATAGTAATAGTATATATATATATATGTGACTATGTGTTTCCTTCTTTTGACTTTTGAATAGATGAATCTTTAAGAGGACTAAATAAATACTGAATATAAAAATTACTTTATTGGGAAATTCCTAAATAAATTAGTAGAATGCTAAGATAAAATAATCGAAATATTATTATTCATAGAGTAAATTTCGCAGCTAATTATAGTGTATGTATAAAATAAATATTTTTTTTTCATCAATTAGAAGATCAATTAGAAGAACTTATACACTTTGATTGGTATCTAAAATTGTATCTAGATTATAAGATTTTTTTAGAATATTTCCTTACAAAAAAGTAAAAAAAAAAAGCCTTTATTGTATTTAGATAAATCAAAAAATACTCAAATTTAGAGAATCTTAGATTTATACTCACACTTTATATTAGTTTTTACTTTTACTTAGCAATAATTGGAAGAAACATCAACAAATTTTTTTCAATGATCAAAGAAAAGAAAAGTTCGCATACTCAAATTATTACTATAAACACAAGTTCATTTTAGTCCATTATCATATATCATAATAGGAAATATTGAGTACATAACCCAATGAATTCGCAAGAATGTGCTAGCCGTGCCTTAACTAATAATGAGATCACCTTGCATTGAAATGAAATTCTATGTTGTAAAATTGTGTTTGAAAAAGAGATGTACGTACTTACGAAGATACTTATACTATAAATTTATTTATATAAAATATTTTTAGATATAAATTAATTAAATTTACAAATATAGTATTTAGTTTAGTATATTAGAGTAAGGTACAGTATAAAACGCTAGGTATAGAAGATTAAATAATTTAATAAATAAATAAATGCGTACATTTGTGTAGATCATAAATATTATAGGTAACTGGTTAACTCTCTTTCTAGGATAATGGGCAACATCTGTCTATTCATTTTTTTTTCATTTTATAATAAAAACCTACCCTTTTTTAATAATTTATGAGTAAGAGTAATAATATAGACTTAAGATGTATAGTATGATGATATAGTTTATATTTTCTGTTTAGTCTTTTTTTTTAGAAAGTGAGTATAGTTCTTTTGAGTATTTCTTCAATAACATATCATAGTAATAAATAAAATATTAGACATATCTTCTCTTCTTCTATGCACAACTTTTTTTACTAGAACATGTATACCTAAAACAAACTAGAGTACTTAGATGCAACGAAGACTTCTTAAGTATATTAAGTACGTAACTTATGTTAAAAGCGCAGATAAAGCAGACATTCATTACAATAAATATATTTAATTAACTCCCTCATTGTTATATGTCACAGTAACTAAGAGAAATAAAACTAGAAATAATACAACCTTATGTTATGTTATGTAGTTCTTTCTTATAGAATATTATAGATATTTATAGAATATTAATAGAACAAAGTAGAGTATACAATAGCTATTTTAAAAACTTCATAAGATAAAAATTAGCCTATAATGTAGTAGTTAGTCTCTTAGTTCCTTTCAAGTAAGCTTGGTACAACGATTATGCATTGATCCTTACTTTTAAGAATCTGAGCATAAGTCCGAAAAAACGGCATGTTTTTTCACAACAAAAAACCTATTATTATATACGTGATTAGCTAAAAAAGGACTCTCATTTGATGATTTTTCGACGCAAGCTCGAGAATTTAATCTGTTTTCCTTGATCTTGCTAGAACGAAAACTTTGGTAGGATTAAATTTATGAATTTTTGTAGTAGTAGTCATAATGATCTATCATAAAATAGATTAGGGTATTCATAGATATTTCTTTTCTTAATATTAATATGAAACTAGTATAAAAATTTTCAGTTATTATATTAATTATTAATATAATTTCCTTTTAAATAAGTAAAATGGTAAAATGAGAGAGCATAAATTTTATTTTCTATAGCAAAACAAACAGATTATAGTAAGACACTTACAGGTTTATATCTATAATATTGCTTTCCTTAGTGCTAGACGACATAAGTATGAAAGAT
>JAYMSQ010000016.1:0-10113 GCA_036897845.1 Plantago media
CTACCGTGGTGCAGAGACCGGATGAAAGCCTACGCTCATGGTTAACACGGTTTGACGACTTTTCGTGTCTAAACAATATATCTTAACAAGTGCAGTGATTGATGATACTTATATTCAGAGTGCAGAAGACTTAGTTGAGTGTGGTTTTAGTTATCAGTTAGAACACATAGGTTGCTGAAGTGGCGTAATCATTCAACTAATCTACTTCGCCCTTTCGACAAATAGTACTAATTTTTCTTGTGACAAAGTGTACTGCCTTATCTATTTATCTTTAACGGATATATTAATTTTCAGGAATTCCTTCAGTGGAGTGGATCATTCAGTGATTAGTGATTGAGTTAGTCGACCTACTATGTCTATTTATTTCTCTAACCTAGATCACAATAGCACAGCCTCTTCCATTTTCCCTTTCTTCATTCTGTTTCTTTATCTTTATTATCCCCATCACTCTCATCATTGGTTGCGCTAGAAAAGGTAAGGAGAGGCACTTTAGGGTGGTCTAGTCGCCGTGATCTCAAATTCGTGGGTTCAAACACCCATTTCAATCTACATTGATCCTGTCCCATTCTGTCCAAGAACACATATTTGATATTTGGTTGCTGCTCATTGTAAAATGATTTTCTCCAAATTGCGGCACTAAGTACTTCCATCTGCATCTTTCGAGTTTGCAAGACCAACCGGTGGTTATCCTGGCCGCCTTCAGTTCCGACGAGCCAAAGATGCGTAGTAAGCTATGAAAGATAAGGAATAAGTACTGGATAAAGTATCATGGTCCACATATTAGTAGAGAGATAATTAGGTATGGGAAGGGAAGTAATAAAATGCGGGGTTGCTATTTTTGGAATTTCACAAGAGAGGTGTGCAAGGAATGACAGTTTGGCATGAATTTGGTCATGGGGTTCCAATCCTTCCGTCCCCTAGCATATTCGTCTTTTTCCACTCATATCTTTATGGTAGAAAGCAGCAGGGGAGTGATCACAATCAATATTCACAATAAAATTTGCTTCTCTCGTGTATTTATTTCTTGATTTGTCATGTGTTTGCGTGTGTTACAAATCCCCAACTGCGAAATAAATTTATACATTAACTCTGTTTGTGCAGACCTGTACATGACGTGAAGATACTAAGAGCGGCAGTCAACTGATTTTCCATGATACAAAGTACTTCGAAGTTGTAGCTGCTGAATCACTAGAAGACTTCTGTAACTGTAATACATGAAGTTAGGTCGCAAAAACCATTTAAGAATTTCGTTGGTGATGCAAATCTGAAGGTTTATGTTCTGGATTTTTAGTTGGTTCTATATGCACATTTGCATTGATTTGGGCATTCAAGGAATGCGTTAGTGTTGTGCTTAATCTTTGGCTGCTTGCCTTCTAATTTGCTTTTTTGGTATCATGACTTGTTTAAGGAGACTGTTCTTTATGTGTTGCTGCTGGAGACTGTTCTCGGCTATGTTGCACATTAGTTTTTCTTTCTTTACTATCAGGTCCACTAGATAAGGAGCGTCCCAAAAGTTGAACATAAACCTTCCACATTACCCAAATCTTGTGGGTTAGCTCGAACCGGCCTGATTTGTAAAAAATCAAATTACCCAAATATTAGGACTGCACCACAGCCATGGTTTTAGGTGATCCATAGAGCACATCAAACCCATGGCTATGGCTAGGTATGCAAACGAGCCGAGCCTAGCTTTGCTCGTTAAAGAAAATTTGTATGAAACTCAAGCTCAAGTTGCTGAACTTGACCTGTGTTTTTTTTTTAAAAAAATTATTAACTAAGTTTTAGAAACTCAGCATTCGAAAACTAGCAAAGTTCGAAATATATACTCCCTCTGTTTCGATTTCAATTATCTGCGGGGCTGGAAACAAGTTTTAAGAAAAAGTTGAATAAAATAGGAGAAATAGTGAATAAAGTATGAGAGATAGTGAATAAAGTATGATACAAATTCTCCATTAAAGGAATGTGTAATTGAATTTCGGACGTACCAAATCGAATATGGGTAAATGAAAGTGGCTGGAGGGATTGTATGTTCCAGTGGTGCATTTTTACCCCAGAAGACAAGATTATTAAGGTAGTCTCTGTTAGGAACATAGTAAAGTTCTTATTTATTTAGAAGTAGAATCTTATTGGTTTAGCAATAAACCTTACTCTCTGCCCTATCGCTGGTAGTTTTGAATTTTAAGTGCCATAATTATGGCCAAGACGCACTACATTGTTGCTTGATTTGATTAGATATTGAAACCGGCGAATGAGTTTCAAACTAACAAGATTTATCCACGACTTAAAAAGCAACATAATGGAAAGAAGTCAAACTTTTCTTGATTGTTTCTCACTTTTGATCTTTTATGGAGTTGTATAGGATATGTAATTTAGGATTTTAGGATTTTAGAAGATGCATGATCACCTTACTTAACTACGTCTTGTGTTATCTGAAGGATCCTGGTCACTGCTAGTTGAGCTCTATCTTAACTATTCTCGTGATACACAAATGGCCTAATTTAACTGTTCATGCTGATTAATTTTTCCATCTTCTCTTGCCTCTTGACTGAAAGTCTTTAATGTTATATAAACCATATTCAACTTCGCTTCTCATTATTCTGGAACTGCATCTCTTGCATATTAGCTGAAGTATATCTCTGTGATCAACCAGAAGTTTTTCTCTTTTCAGCTCTTTTTGTTATTTAAACCTTGCTTAGCAGATCCATTCTGTTTTTAAATACACATTCACTCCGGATGAATTAGCTCCCGTCGACTTTATTCTGGCTGTATGGTCATTGAAAAAGAGCTGTGACCAGAACTGATGTTATTTTTCGGAAAAAGGGTATACAATTTCGAAATTCTAGGTAACTTTATTACCATTAAATTATATTAGTTTCATCTCACCGAATCAGCATCTAAAGCAGATATGCAGGAAAATTGTTTCACTAAATCTAGAAGAGTAAAATTATGAATTCATTTACTATAGAGAATTCCGGTTTGGAGATATAAAATAAATGTTAGTTGCTGCATGGATGTGTGTTGGAATGTCTTGTTGAAAGAATTGCACTTCTACAGCATTGGTGGTTTGAAGAGGAACAGAGTTATACCCTGTTACAAGCATCTACTCTGCTTCAACCTTAATTATCTCATAGACAACATGTGTGTACCCAGACATGCTGGTTTTCCTGTGTTTGTTGCATGTCCGATTGTCTGTAATTATATTATATGATTAAATATAATTTGGAGTAATATATTGATTGATTCAACACTATCAGCATAGGATACATAAAAGGGGAGGACAGAAACTAGAAATCGGTATTAATTATATGAGAGGCCAGATAAATGGTGGTAGAATTATTTTCATGTTACATTTAGAAATTTTGTAACCACTCTTGGATGTGTGTATTGGTGTAATGTGAATGCGTTTTGATCTGTGTTAGCTTACATATTGCACCTACATCCCTATATTTATTTTACATTCACCATCCTCTTGGGAATTGCTTCCCAACATGCATGGACACTTCATTCACAGTAACATACTTCTATTTGGGAGAAGAGGAGCTAGATAATGGACGAACTATTTGTTGCTTGAGTAAGTTTTACAGTATTTGGGAGAATTGACATTTATTTTTGGGTTGTTTTGGTTTTTACAAGTGGTTCAAGTAGAGATCTTTTGGGCCCTAAAACTTGTTATTTTTTCGAATGATAAGTAGTGTTTATGCCAAAATTGCAATAAAAAATGGAGTGTATCTGAGTGATTGGTTGATTAATTGACAGAGCGCATGAGATTTTGTTTGCTTTGATTTCTCAATAAACCAGGAGACTCATTATGGTTTTAGGAAGTCCAAGGGTAAAGACCAGAACTCCAGGAGTAAGCATTTGATTTGATTAATTGATGATGTTTTAGACAAATGTCCATAATATTTCACCTGTATGCACACTTACACATCAAGGAAATTGCTATTATTCACCCTCTGTTACTTCTAACTTGATGTTATATCTTAATTCACACATAATAAATTTCTAATAACTAATATTAGCAGACAATAATGTCTTGAAGTAGAAAACCATTTTACTGAGATTCGAGCGCACTCTTCTATTTTATTTACTATTTACATAAATATCCTTGCAAACTACACAAACTGGTGGACATGAATACAGCGTAGAATTTCATATTTTTGTGATGAGTGTTCTTCCGAATGTTGCTTCAAATACATTAATTATTTATGCTAGAACAATGAGATCGAAACTTATTCTCACATCAGTCTTTAACAATATAATCCTTCCCTTCGATATTTTTACCTCATATTCTATGAATTGTTTATCTATTCACTGTCATACTAAATCATTCACTTCAGCTTTAATACCCGCATGACCATTTAATTTATTAATATTTCTAAAAGTTCTCGGCTTCTCAAAGTTGTGAAGTTTCTCAAGAATAGAGCTTAAGGATTCTCATAATCTTCAAATGAATGCTGTGGAAACACATGGTGTATAGAAAAAAAAAAACCATCAGTGCCAGCCAGGCCTGGTATTATTGGGCTGGGCTTTTGGGTCTGGTTCTGAAATCCAGACCTTTCCCTAACAGCCCATGGTCAAGTCTATTTACTCAAGGAAATTGACCGATCGTAGTTAAGTGAAATGTTTATGGTGGCAATTTTTTTGTGTTTTTTTTTTTTTTTTTTTTTTTTGCAGTTTTTGGTTGATTTGTATGCTTTTCCGGCTTTATTATTGTTGAATTGTGCTCTAGTGTTAATCGAACTTCGTTTGTTAGTTGATGAATTGTTAATTTGTGGCTCAGGTGTCTATTTAAGTTTCTCTGATTTGAATTTTACAGTTTATGAGCAATTTTGTTTGTTTCCCTGCTTTGTTATGGTTGAAATATGCTCGAATTAGCTGATGATTTGTATGTTTTAGCTTCTGTGATTTGGATCGAGATATGGACTTTTGATTTGCAGTTGAGTTTATAGGATCTGCTTTCTTGGTAGATTAAGATTAGTGGATGCTTATTTTGATTGCGTTAAATAAGTAGTAGTAATTTAAACTCTTTTCAATGTAAAGTATTTTGGAAGATTGTTAGTTCCTTACACAGGGCGTTTAATTCTGATCAAATCATGATGTAGTTTACATTCTTTTTTAGGTATAGTCTACATTTAGAGACATCGAGAACTAACTTTTTAAACCTTGGTTTGGGTATAATAATAGTATAACAAATGCCACCTTCAAGAAAAGCTGATAAGAAGGTTGCACTTCAAGTAATTGCATATGGATGTTAAATGCAGTTACTTCAGTTGGAAATATTATTGTCAACAAGGCATTCATGGATACGTACGAGTTCAGCTTTGGTAAGCTGCTCAATCTTGTCTGAACAGACTGTAAATTGTGTTTTTTTAATGCCCAGCCATTCAATGTTCATGGCCTATTCCAAACAACATATCCTGAGAATCTTTTATATTAAGATAGGAGACTCAGGTAGAAACGTTTAGTTTGTTCTAATACCTTTTTTAAGCTGAATTATTCATCCGGTATCCTCCATATCTGTCTTTACCACTTGACCTCTGCAAGTACTTTTACAGTTAAGGTGTAAGAAAATGTGACTGTGATTTTGTTGTTTCAATGATTAATTGGTGATAATATTTTCTATATTTTAATTTGGTGTGTCGTATTGAGATTCTTTTTTTGTTGTTTTAACCTCCCATTCGAATGTCTCAAGTTATGGTAATGCAATATTGATATGTACAAGGTCATGGAAAATTGATTGTGGTACTTTTGTGTGCAGTGTGCTCATGTAATGACATGATTGTTTAAAAGCTTTACCCAATGTTCACTACAACAAGATTTGCCACCAGAGTTGCTGAAACTAAGAATTATATTTTGTGGACTTCACCACCGACCGGTGTCTACAAGGTGAATTTTGACGCGACTGTTACAAGAAATCTGGAGGGTGTTAGCTTGGGTGATATGGTTAGAGATTGTAATGGTTGTGTCTTGGCTTGGAAAAAACACAAAGAATTGAACACATACAATGTCCTGAAGCTGCTAAAGCATATGCTGCAAGATTGGATGTATCTCTAGCAAAAAAGATTTATTTGCGCAACGTGATTATTGAAGGAGATTGCTGGACTATTGTCCAACAACTGCAGCATCAAGGTCACTCTTTTGCTATTGCAGGGGGTACTGTGGAAGAAATAAAATATAAGAGTATAGGGTAGGTCGAAATATAGAATAGATAGGAAGTAAATAATTAGATAAAGAGCCCAACTTATAAGACATATTTCAAAGATTAATAGTTAATTATTTAGTAAGTTATATAAATATAAAAAAATGTATAGAAAATAAAGGTAAATTTTCTCCTATCCTATACCTCATAATTAGTAAATAAACTTATGTTTGTATGTAGGTATCTTATCTTTCTTTGCTAAGTTTTTTTCTTTAACCTGTTAAGTACACAACTAATATTAATTATTAAATTCTAAGAGATGCAAAAGAGTATCTTTTTTCCTAGAACGTTACAGTCTACTATTATTTATTATATCCTACTATTTGATTTTGTTTCCTTCAAAAATACTTATTCATAGCCGGTTGTAAGGACTTTTTATTAAAATCTAAAAAGAGTTTATTATGAAATTTAAGGTAATCCTTTAAGGAAATTATAAGGAGTTAATTATAAGCTGTTCTTTGTGTGTAAAATACTTTATAACTAACTGGACTTTATAACTAACTGGTAAATAACATTAATTATTATAGGGTCTTTTCTTCCTTGTTAGCATAGTTTTCATAAGGACTTAGGGAATACCCATATACTAAGTGTTATATACTAAGCTATACTGAATAATTTAAATTTAAAGGTATTTCCTCTATTTTTTCTATTTTTGTATTTGTCTAAGCAATTAATTGGGCTTAAAAGATTCATACCTATAAAAAATATAAAGTAAGAAAATTGAAAGTTACTTTTTTATAATATGCTATAAAAACTTATATGTTGTCTTACTCTACTCAAAAAGGAAAATACACTAATAATAACAAATATAAGGATTACCTAAATTAGTTAAGTACAGGTAAGAGAACAAGTCCTAACTTTAATATCAAAGAGTTATTGAGATATACTTTTTCAGATTTTTTTCTACTGAAATATATTTTTTTATTTAGATCAAAAATAATAAGTTGTTACTATCTAAATCTAATATTCTACTAATACTACTAAAAAATTTATAATATAGTTATTTTCTTACAAGTTACAATACAAGGTTTATTAAAAGAACTCTGCTATCAGCTGTAGAAAATTATAATATAAAATATATTCCAAGTAAAACGCATAGTAAAAAAATAGGTAGTATATAAAGAAAAACTTTTAATTAGTTAAGATTTTTATTCACAACTTTAGAAGAAAGAAAAATGCTTTAAGAAGGTTTAATTAAGTAATTAATATAATCTTAACGTTTGTTTTAGATATTCAATATAAATCATGGGAGCTATCTATATAATTATACTAATTAAGATAGTCTCATAGTTACTTCTCAGTTGTGTTGTGAGAAAAAAATACCTTGCCTCTTTTTTGAGCTTTAGTAAGTAATCTAATAATCAATTAATTAATAAATTTGGATACTATCCTTTTTTAGAATATATTTAAAGATAGATATTACTTAAGAGTACTTATAGACTTAGTAAATACCCTCCTTCCTTTATAACCTTCTAATTTTAAGTCATAATTCTTTAAATTCTTTCTAAGTTTTTTAAGTAGTAAATAATATAATAGAGCTCTATATCGTAGCTCTAGATAAAGTGTATCTAAATAAGGTCTCTTCTCTAATATAAGTCATAAAGCATAAGTTAAGTATTAAGGACTGGTCTCTCCTTATTACTACAAATATTTTGGCTTATGCTTCTTTAATGTATAGGTAAATATTAGAGTACTCACTCTTCTAGAGTAGATCACTTGTATTTATAGATAATCCCTTTTACCTTAAATTAAATACACATTTATAAATAAATTTATAAAGAGACTATATTTTATAACTATACTAAAAAAAAGTTAAAAAAGAGAGCTTAAGATATTATTACTATAAGATGAAAATAAGATGAAAGGGAAGATACGCTTATATATAATCTAGATTATGTGAGAAATTAAGGGTGACTAAAGCTAAAGAATATAATATACCTTTAGAATAGTAAGCACTTTCTGTAGTAACTCTCTTATAAACTTATTTATAAAGAAGAATAGAATTATTAGTACTCTCTTTATATTTAATTATCATACCACAAGTATACGCCACAGAACTCTATTTTGAGATTTTAAAAACACTCCTATAATTTTAAATAAATTAAAATAAAAAATTTTTAAGTAGTAAAGGCATACAATAATCAATAAAGATTACTATATGCTTCTTCTAAAAAAAATTAAATTAAAGAAGAATCTCTATGCAAAGTCTAATTTATAAACATTTACGTTGGTATAATATAAACAACCACTATAAAGAAATAATAAACTATTCTACAAATTATTTTTTTAGTTCTATTTTTTCTTTTTTATAGTATAGCGCCTGCCTGTTCATATAAAATTCATGTAGTAAGTTTCTTTGTACTCCTTACTCTATATTCCTACTATAAAGTAAAATGCTTTACTCTAAGTTCTTGTTTCTATATTACTTTGAAATGTTGTATTCTCTATTCTCCATTTATACTTTAGTTTTCTTCTATGTTTATATCAAAGGAAAGTATTATCTAAAAGCACGTTAAGGTCAGTTTTTAATATTATATTTCTTATATTATAAACTATTAAAATTAAAGTATCTCGCTACACACTATTATCTATATAATTTATTAGGAACATATAAATACTTGTGATGAGAAAAGATTAAAAAGGAGTATCCTATTCTCTTTTTTCTTTAGTTGACTTCATAACTTAAATATATGTCTTATAAACTTGTAAGGTAACCAGTGTAGTCAAATACTATAAGCTATATCTATATAGGGTTAGTTAAAGATCTAAAACTCTTTATTATTCTTAACTTAAGCAAAAATAAATGTGTAGCACTACCTAGATACTTTTTAAATTGAATTTCTTACTTTCGACGTGTTTTTTCATATACAATATTTTGGGTCTATGTACATTTCTTGATAATGACTTTATTTTACCAAATTCATGTTCTTGTGCAAGATAATCTTTCTTTATAGAGTTGTTGAATCATTTAAATTTAAGGTATCATTTTCCTCGTTTTTTTTTTCTATGCAGTGCATCTATAACCCAAAATGTGAGTAACCAGTCCAAACTTTAAAGGTATATAGTATAGTTTAGTATAGTTTTTTTCATAAAAATTTATTAGAGTAGTTTAAGTTTTAAGTATAAGTTTTAAGTAATTAATTCAAAGAGAAGGTACTTAACAAACCATAGTTGAAAAAATAATGTGTGCACCAATAAACCCCTTAGAGTATAGCTCGGAGTATTTTATAAAATTGTAATATGAAAGTACACGTTTTGACTTGCTTAATATATATGAAAGTGTTTTGTAGTAAATGTCGACTTTGAAGTTAACTCAAGATGAGATGTGACATTAGTTCTATAATGAAGGGAGTACAAAATATCATCAAGTTAGTTCCTATTAAAATTATCCTATTTTTCAAGCGGAAATAATAACTACCAACTAATTTTTTTGTTATGTAGTCCCCATCACAAGTGTCGATCAGTGACGTCTACATAAAGGAAGTGACAGGCACAACAAATGCAGCAGATCCTATTGTATTATCATGTAGCAAGAGCCATCCATGCCAAAATGTTAATATTGGAAATGTTAATCTCCAATCACAGGGAAATGTAAAGCCTTTATCCGCCGATACTAAGACTGCTACAGCATTATCTTCTTCTAAGGTGAAATCCTCCACAGGTCTTGTTTCAAAATGTTCCAATGTTAAGCCCATTCTTACAGGCAAACAAAATATACCAATTTGTGGTAACTTGGCATCTTTGTCTACTTAGATGATCTCTATTTTTGTTGAATTACAAATTTGACCATGTAGCAATTTTCCTAATATATATTACTTAAATTTCGACTTTGATCTAACATGAAGAGAGTACAAAATATCCTCTAGAGACCGACCTTGGGGTTAACTCCACTGTTCTACTAAAACGGATAAAAC
>JAYMSQ010000017.1:0-5000 GCA_036897845.1 Plantago media
GTTCGTCGCCGTACTAAGTAGAAATAGGCGAAAAATCGAATTTCTTACTTCGTCTTTACATTAAAAAAAAAAAAAAAGAAAAAAATTTATAGGAGTCAGCTGTGATACGTTCACCCCAAAAAAATCCTTTTGTAGCCAACCATCTATTAAAAAAAATTGATAAACTTAATAAAAAAGCAGAAAAATCTCTAATAGTAACCTGGTCCCGTGCATCCACCATTATACCCACAATGATCGGGCACACGATTGCTATTCATAATGGTAAAGAACATTTACCTATTTATATAACAGATTATATGGTAGGTCATAAATTAGGAGAATTTGTACCTACTTTAAATTTCCAAGGACATGCAAAAAGTGATACTAGATCTCGTCGTTAATCTTATCTTAAATAAAATATGGATAGATATTTTTTTTTCATTAGTAGGAGACAAACCTTATGCTAAAGATGGTAAAGTCAAGCAAGGAAAGGCTTTTCGACCCACAAGTAATAATAAAAAAAAAAACAGAAGTATACGCGTTAGGTCGTCATATATCTCTATCTGCTGACAAAGCACGAAGAGTAATTGATCAAATTCGCGGACGTTCTTATGAGGAAACACTTATGATACTAGAACTCATGCCCTATAGAGCATGTTATCCCATTTTTAAATTAGTTTATTCTGCAGCAGCAAATGCTAGTTACAGCATAGGTTCCAACGAAGCCAATTTAATAATTAGTAAAGCTGAGGTTAACGAGGGGACTAGGGCAAAGAAATTAAAACCTCGAGCTAGAGGACGTAGTTATCCAATAAAAAGAACTACCTGTCATATAACTGTTTTCGTGAAAGATATATCTTTAGATGAATATGAACAGGTATCTAAGTATCCTGCGATAAAAAAATCTAGAAACAAGTATGTAACTCCGGTATACGATCCGTTGTACGATGATGTGGATATTACTGGAGGGGTATGGGACAAAAAATAAATCCACTTGGTTTCAGACTTGGGACAACCCAAAGTCATCATTCCCTTTGGTTTGCACAACCAAGAAATTATTCTGAAGGTCTACAAGAAGATCAAAAATTCAGAAATTTTGTCAAAAAATATGTACAAAAGAATATACCACTATCCTCCGCGACCGAGGGAATTGCACGTATAGAGATCAAAAAAGGAATAGAGGAGATCGAGGTTATACTCTTTATGGGATTCCCAAAGTTATTAACCGAAAATAGACCGCAAGGAGTTGAAGAATTCAAAAGAAATTTCCAAAAAGAATTTCATTATATAACCCGAAAACTTAAGCTTTCTATCAAAGGAATTGCAAAACCTTATGGAAACCCTAATATTATTGCAGAATTTATAGCCGAACAATTAAAGAATAGAGTTTCATTTCGAAAAGCAATCAAAAAAGCTATTGAATTATCTGAAGAAGCAGATACAAAAGGAATTCAAGTACAAATTGCAGGGCGTATCGATGGAAAAGAAATTGCACGTGTCGAATGGATCAGAGAGGGTAGGGTTCCCCTACAAACCATTCGCGCTAAAATCGATTATTGTTCCTATACAGCTCGGACTATCTACGGGGTATTAGGTATCAAAATTTGGATTTTTAGAGACAAGGAAGAAGAATTTGTATCTATTGATTGATGAAAATATAGGAAAATTAATGAATTCCTTTTCTGTCCAATCAAAGCAAGCAATTCTAATTTTTCATTCTTTAATTCTATACGGTTTAATAAAAATTGGATTGACCTTTCGGTATAATTGCTATGCTTAGTGTGCGACTCGTTGGTTTTTCGGGTTAGGATAAAAAAATACGAGCTCGGTAGTATGAAAACCAACTCATCACTTCGTATTATCTGGATCTAACGAACCAGTCAAGATATGATAAATCGGTCATATCTTTGTAGCAACTGAGATTTTGACGTTCAAAAATTCTAAGTTTAAAGCAAAAAAAAAAAAGAAAAGGTGTGGATAAATGGAAGGATGAAAGAAAGAGAGAAAAAGAATAGCAATGCTATAAAATCCAACATGTAAGGTCTATGCGCCATATCCTAAAAAACAGTGTAATAAAGCATCAATACTAATGGATTCATCCATAATGAAATAGTCAATGAATCCTCAGTATAGAAGAAAAAAGAGCTTCGAGTCAATAAAGACTAAGAAGGTTGACTCGAGAATAAATTGCATTATTAGCTCCATTGTAGGATTAGGACCTAACCATTAAGTACGAAGCGGTGGGAACGAAGGAACTTGTGAATGCAAAATCTTTTATTGAACAAATGAATCTTAATAATTCACTAGTCTGGATGGCGAAATTAACCAGAAAAAATGCATCAACTTTCAGAAATCCCGACCGGAGGTTAAGACTGAAATCGAGATTGCAAGAGTAAACATTCGCCCGCGAATTTTTTTTATTGTTAGATTTAGATAAAGCACAAAGGAAAATAAAGATTGATTGGGACACTAAAAAAAAAAATGATATCTAATTTTAGAATAGTTATTCAAATTAATTGAAATTCCATATTTGAATACTTTTTTTCGCGAGGAGCTGGATGAGAAGAAATTCTCATGTCCAGTTCTGGAGTAGAGATGGAATTCCGAAACAACCATCAACTATAACCCCAAAAGAACTAGATTCCGTAAACAACATAGAGGAAGAATGAAAGGAATATCTTTTCGAGGTAATCAGATTTCTTTCGGCAAATATGCTCTTCAGGCACTTGAACCTGCTTGGATCACATCTAGACAAATTGAAGCAGGTCGACGGGCAATGACACGAAATGCACGCCGTGGTGGAAAAATATGGGTCCGTATATTTCCAGACAAACCGGTTACAGTAAGACCTGCCGAAACACGTATGGGTTCGGGGAAAGGATCCCCTGAATATTGGGTAGCTGTTGTTAAACCAGGGCGAATACTATATGAAATGGGTGGGGTAACCGAAAATATAGCTAGAAGGGCTATTTTAATAGCAGCATCAAAAATGCCTATACGAACACAATTTCTTATTTCGGGATAAAAACACAGAACGGAGAGAAATGAGTCTTGGGGATAAAGCAAAATCACGGGTTTCTTTTTTTAGACAAAAAATATTTCTTTTATTTTCTTCATCCTTTGCATCGTAAGAATAGACTCAAAAATTTAATATGATTCAACCCCAGACCCTTTTAAATGTAGCGGATAACAGCGGGGCTAGAGAATTGATGTGTATTCGAATCATAGGAGCTAGCAACCGTCGATATGCTCACATTGGTGACGTTATTGTTGCTGTGATCAAAGAAGCTGTACCTAACATGCCACTACAAAAATCAGAAGTAGTCCGAGCTGTAATTGTTCGTACTTGTAAAGAACTTAAACGCGACAGCGGTATGATAATACGATATGATGACAATGCTGCAGTTGTAATTGATCAAGAAGGAAATCCAAAAGGAACGCGAATTTTTGGTGCAATCCCCCGAGAATTGAGACAATTCAATTTTACTAAAATAGTTTCATTAGCTCCCGAGGTATTGTAAAATACAATGAGATGTTGATTTTTTTATCCCCTTTGGGGGTATTTGAAAGAAATAGAAAAAGAACTTTATTCATTCGTTGAATGTGTCTCACGTATATACCTTTTTTCAATTCATATATCATCATAAATCATAAATAAAAAAAAAAAAAAGAAAAACATGTTGATTATATTCAAATTCGAGGAAACAAAAATTTAAGTTCATCATGAGCAGAGACACTATTGCTGAGATACTAACCTCTATACGAAACGCGGATATGGATAGAAAAAGAGTTGTTCGTATAGCATCTACGAATATTACCGAAAATATTGTTCAAATACTTCTTCGAGAAGGTTTTATCGAAAATCTCCGAAAGCATCGAGAAAAAAACAAATCTTTTTTGGTTTTAACCCTGCGACATAGAAGGAATAGGAAAAGACCTTATAGAAATTTTTTAAATTTAAAACGGATCAGTAGACCCGGTCTACGAATCTATTCTAACTCTCAACGAATCCCTAGAATTTTAGGTGGGATGGGGATTGTAATTCTTTCTACTTCTCGGGGTATAATAACAGACCGAGAGGCTCGACTAGAAGGAATCGGCGGAGAAATCTTGTGTTATATATGGTAATCCTTTTACATGGGATCCAAAACCTCTTTATCTTTGTAAAAAAAATAAAGAAAAGAGGTGAATTGTCTAATACCCTTTCTCCTCTATTAGTTAATACAAAAAGGAGGTTTTACCTGAAATGAAAGAACAAAAATGGATTCATGAAGGTTTAATTACGGAATCGCTTCCCAACGGCATGTTCCGGGTTCGTTTAGATAATGAGGATCTGATCCTAGGGTATATTTCAGGAAAGATCCGACGTAGTTTTATACGGATACTGCCGGGAGATAAAGTCAAAATTGAAGTAAGTCGTTATGATTCAACCAGAGGGCGTATAATTTATCGACTCGAAAACACGGATTCAAAAGATTAGGCGGGTTTTATGCAATATGATTCGAAATGAAAAAATGCAAGAAACTTATTTTCTACCAACAAGTAGATTGAGAATGAAGATTGAGGAATGACAAATATGAAAATAAGAGCATCCGTTCGTAAAATTTGTGAAAAATGTCGCCTAATTCGCAGGCGGGGACGCATTATAGTAATTTGTCCCAACCCGAGACATAAACAAAGACAAGGCTAATCAGACTTGCTAAAGGACTCAGTGTCCAAATAAGGAATCTGTTTTGATTTGAAATGGATATATCCATATGATTCATATTTATGAGATGATAAAATATGGCAAAAGCTATGCCGAGAGTCGGTTCACGTAGGAATAGGCGTATTGGTTCGCGTAAGAGTGTACGTAAAATACCAAAAGGGATTATTCATGTTCAAGCAAGTTTCAATAATACTATTGTCACGGTTACAGATGTAAAGGGTCGCGTGGTTTCCTGGTCCTCGGCAGGTACTTGCGGCTTTAAGGGTCCGAGAAGAGGTACACCCTTTGCAGCCGAAACTGCAGCAAAAAATGC